>APFE031069410.1:206661-278670 GCA_000404065.3 Pinus taeda | reverse complement strand
ACATTCAACAATACTGAATCTAAGACACACAATCATATTGTGCTCTTTGCCTTCCGATCCAACTTCTTCCATTCTTCAATGGACATTCCCATTGGTTTAGTACCTAGATCTACCACGATCCACTAATATTTGTCCACCAAAAGATCCTCCATCTTGAGTTTCCACAACTCGAAACTCCGACCATTAAATTTCTCGATCTCTATCTTTCCGCTGCTTGCCATCTTCTTTCACCACTAGAATAGATCTTGCAGATCTCCCACTGAACAGGGTCTACCATAGGCCCGAGTAAAACCCCTCAGCAACCTTGAAGCCAAAACTGCTTCAATACCAAATATAGGTTTTAACCCCGTACATAAATTAGCTGCATACCAATTCTAAAATACAGAAAATAAACAATATTGAGAGTGTAACACATAAAACACATATACACAGAGATTTTCCCCTGGATCCCAAAACTGAGACTACGAGCTTGATTTTTCATTATATTCCTTTCAATGTTACAATACATATGTATACATGCTAAAGCATCCAATACCATGGACCGAAAAACCATCGCATCCAAAAACATGTGCGAAAATCATGCACAAAACCATAGGTGCATCTTCCCATCTTAACATAGGGTCAAAAACCAAAATTTTCTAGGGCGTTGCCCGAGAACCCATAAGGTGGGGTTACAGGTACGCCTCAAACCCCTTGTAACCCCCCCGCTACAAAATCGACGCAACGAAGGGGTGCTCCGCCACCCCTCTAACTCCTTGGTTTACTGCACAAGCTAGTCGTGGAAAGAATATAACATAACCCAAAAAGAAAACCTAACCCTGGCCATTTTTTTGTTGCTCCGTTGAGGTGAGGTTTGAGCTTCTAGCTTCATATTTTTTCTCCACAAAGGTTTCGCTTGTCCAGTTTTGGGGATGGTTCTCCGTGAGTTGTTCTTTTTGCACGCTCTGGCAATGTTCCCTGCTTTGAGAATGGTTCTGAAGTTTCGGGTTTGGGACCCCTGGTCTTTGTCTTTGGTCTCCGTATGTTCGGCTCTGGTTATGATTTTAGTTCCTATAGCTATCGATTTTTGTTGTACGTTAGTTTCTCCTTTTCCGCAACACTATGGCTCAGTTATGGCTACGATGCCCCTCTATTTATCAGTCCTATGTATTGGTTTGAAGCTCAGCTTCATGGGAGTGAAACCCTCAAATTTTGCAAGGTATTCCACCCATCTATCGGTCCTATGTTGGCCACCTACCTTATGGCTTTGCGGACGCTTCTTCGGCTAAACTCCTGGGTTGCCTCGGCTCTGTAAGTTTATTTTTCATTGCATGGTTTTGATTATGCTTTTGATTTCAAGTTTTTCACCTCGTTGTTTGAATGTAAGCTTGGCATTTTGTTGCAGGTCATGGTCGAGGGATGGCTCGACTCTCAGCTTTCATCTGGCATTCGAATAGAGGTAAGCTCTCCTTCCATTCTTTATGGTTCTACTTTGTTTTCTGTTATTATTAATTCTTCTCACTCCTTGTGAGCAGTGGGTTCTCTGGCGACTGTGACCTAGGTCCACAGCTTCCTTCCTCTGTCTATAAGGGCTAAACTCCTCTAGTAAGTGAACTCTCCTCTAATTCTTGTCCCTGTCTTCAATTTCCTTTCATGGCTCTGTTTCTTGGATTCTGATGGCCTTGTTTGGTTGCCACTATAGGTGAATGACTGGGCTCACTAGTTGCTAGTCGCTTGCCCTGACACCTATGCTCTTGTATCGGGTAGGGTCATGCCCTGTTGTTTCTCTGTCTATCTATTTCGAAGTGTTTGTTGTTAGTAGTCTTCTATTGTTGAGGGTTGTGGCTTCAGCCTCACTGTTTCATGGTTCTTTGTAATTATGCCTCCGAGATGTTAACTTATGAAACTATATTTATGTTGGCTCTATGGTGAACTCGTAGTTGTATTTGGCACTGTCATGGAGGACCTTGGTTTCGTAGCTTGTCTATGTCTTTATAACTATATCTTAGATTGTAAATTTTTTATATCTATATATACAAAGAGATTTTGGAAGGAAAATAATAAATGTGAATGATACGAGTTTGTTGGTACCTATAGATGCTTGTTTCTTCTTTTGATAGTAATTATGCTCAACTCTTTTGTAAATGCTCTATGTTGATTTGTTGAACTCAATCGCATTTTCTTCTTGCTTCTGTGACAATTTCTCGCTCTTTGTCACTGTTATGAAATAGATAAATGAACTTAATTAATTTTGTAAGAAAATAACTTTAGGCTGCAATATATGGATTCACACTTTCTTGTTTTTCAAAATGATTGCACGCTTTTTTTTATTCAGCACTATGATGGATGATTACAGTGACTTTTTCCTTCCTTCTTAATGATCATTGTACAGTTGTTTAAACTGCCAGTAGTTACATTTTACTTATTCATTGATAACTATTCATCTTTGTCTATATTCTAAAGTTAATTTGTAACGATAAATTAAAATAAAAAGAACAGTAAATAAAAGTAAATAGTAAATAAGTATTCTAAATGGAACTTAAAAAGACTAATTGAAACTCCTTCCGTTCTACAAAGAAACACTCCAGCCATGACCTCCCTTAGCTAGATGCTCCTGCATCAGGCTTGCAAGTTAGATGAAAATTCATGGCTCCGTCCATGAGCTCCTCGATAGAATATCCTGCATGTTGTATCTTACTTGCGTCAAGCCACGAACTGTCCTCATTGGGATGGCTCTTCCACTTGATGAGGTACTATAGGTACTCCTTTCTTCATGTCTGCCTAGCCACCTATGTATCGAGGATTCCTTCGATATGAAGTGGCTGAGCTGAAGGCATTTGTCTCAACCACGAGCTACTCTCTTGTTGGGTATCCTGAATTTACTGTGTTGAACTATCCCCTTCAGGACTGGCAGTGTATGGGAATAAATCTGCCACATTAAAGATGGGCGATATTCCTATACTTGGAGGCAATTTTAGCTCATAGGCATTTGCAGAAAACCTATGCAGAATTTTGCAAGGTCCAATTTCTTAAACATTAACTTATTATATTCGCCCTTAGGGAATCTTTCTCTGTGCAAATGCACTAGGACTTGATCCTCTACATTAAATTGTATGCCTCATATTTTGAAATATGCTTTCTGTTTGTACCTTTGACTGTTGTCCTATAATCTTGACTTCACTTGCTCATGTAGGTCATTAATTTCTCTTGCGAAATATTCACCGTCAGCACTCCTTCTTTCTAATTGTCCCAAATCTCGTAACTCATGCACTCCTCAAGGATGCATTCCATACAAGATCTGGAAAGGACTACTCGTGCTTTGATTTGGTGAATCATTAAGCAAATTTTTCTTGGGCAAGTACACAATCCCACATTCGTGAATTTTCCCCAACTAGACCATGTAGCAGGTTTCCTAAACTCCTGTTCACCACCTCCATCTGCCCATTAGTCTGTGGGTGATAATCGGAGATGAAATTTAACTTTATGTCCAGCTTTTTCGACAAGGTGTGCCAGAAATGTCCTGTGAATTTCACATCCCTGTTGGAAACAATAGATTTGGGTAAGCCGTGAAGTCTGACAATTTCAGTGAAAAACAAGCGTGCTACATGGGTGGTGTCACTAGTTTCCCTGCAACGGATGAAGTGTGCCATCTTGGAGAAATGGCCCACCACCACCATGATGGAATCAAAACCCCGTTGTGTTTTTGACAAATGCAAGAAAATGTCGAGAGTGACTGAGTCCCATGGTCTGTTTGGAATAGGCAAGGGTGTATACAACCCCGTGTTCTAACTGTGCTCTTTTGCCAACTGACACATTTTACACCTAGTTACATGTCGTTGCATGTCTCTTTTCATCTTCGGCCAGTAGTAAAAATGACTAAGCTGATACAAGGTCTTACCAATGCCAAAATTTCCATCTAGACCTCCAGTATGTTTTTCCCAGAGGATGTTCTCCTTAATGAAATATTCTGGAATACATAATTGTCCTCCCTTGAATAGCAGGTCCTCCTGTAAGTTATAGTCTAACCATGTACTATTATTCCTCAACAAGGGATTTTGGTAGGCTTCATAAGCCTCCTTGAAATCTACATTGGTTTGATACAAGTCCTTCAGGTGTTCAAAACCCAACACTTGTATCGTGTTCTCCTGTAAGATTAAAACTCTTTAGCTTAGAGCATCTGCTACGTTGTTGACTTCACCACTAATATGCTTTAATATGAATTGAAACCTCTGCAAGTACTCAACCCATTTTATGTGTTTATGATTCAGCTTATGCTGCTACATAACATAATGTAATGCAAAATTATCAGAAAACAAGACAAACTCATTGCCCAACAAATAATGTCTCCAATGCTTCAATGCTTGGATGAGGATATAGGAATCCTTGTCATAAGACATGTATTTTTTCCTACTTTCATTTAATTTCTCATTGAAGTAAGCTACTGGTTTGTCTTCCTGGTTGAGTACGACTCTAATGGCTTTACTACTGGCACTACAACGAACTTGGAAAAGTTTGTTAAAATCAGGAAATCTCAAAATTGGCCTTTCAGTAAACTTATTCTTCAATATCTGGAAACTTTTGTCTCCAACTTCAGTCCAATGGAAAGGTTGATTTGCCTTTTTGATGGTATCCAACATCGGTGCACAGATTCCACTAAAATTCTTTATAAACTTGCGATAGAAACTTTCCAACCCATGAAAACTTCGAACTTCAAAGAGACTCTTAGGGCATGGCCAGCTGATTATAGCTACAACTTTTTTCGGGTCCATTTTCAACTCATTTTCTAAAATCACAAAACCTAAATAGAGTAATTCCTTCTAAAAGAGAGAACATTTTTTAAAATTTATTAGCAACTGATTTTGTTGTAACTTCTCCAAAACATATCTAACGTGTCTAAAATGTTCTTCCTTGGTCTTACTAAAAATCAATATATCGTCAAGATATACAATCACAAATTTTCCAATGAACTCCTTCAACATCTTGTTCATTAGGCACATGAAAGTGTTAGGGGCATTACTCAACCCAAATGGCATCGCCATCCATTCACACAGACCTTCATTGGTTTTAAAAGTTGTTTTCCATTTGTACCCTTCTCTTATCCCAATCTGGTGGTATCCACTTTTTATATCTATCCTCGAAAAATATGCTTCTCCACTCAAGCAGTCCATCATTTCATCCATTCCTGGCAATGGAAAATTGTACCTAATAGTAATTTTATTTATTTCTCTTGTATCAGTACACATCTACCACTCGCCTCCTTTCTTGGGAGCTAAAATTGTCAGAACTATATAGGGGCTTAAACTTTCACGTACCAATCCTTTGTCCAACAATTCCTGTACCTGATTCATGATCTCTTCATTTTCCTTAGGACCCATCCGGTAAGCAATTTTTTTGGTAAACTAGCTTCGAGGATGAAATCTATGTGATGACTGATACTTTTCTTTGGTGGTAACCTATCGATAAATCATCCACCACAATGTCACTGAATTTTTGTAACAAATCCTGGATTTCTTCAAGTAAGGCAGAAATTTTAGTATGTAACAGCACTTCTCTTGGTCTCCTTACAATAACATACTTTATCTCATTATCTTCAATGCATTTTAAAAAATATTTTCCCCCCATTAGCAGTGCTTTTGTCCCACTAGTCTCTGTTGTTTCTTTTTCCTTAATGGGTACTAGTGTATGCTTAATCCCATCCTTGAAAAACGTGTAGAAATTTGTCTTTCTATCATGAACAAGTTTTCGGTCATACTACCATGGTCTACCTAGTAGAATATGACACACGTCCATAGGTATGATATCACAAGTCACCTTGTCCCTATACTTGCTAATATGGAATTCCACCTCACATTGCTCATCAACTAGCAATTGATGTCCTTTCTATAACCAAGACACCTTATAGGGAGTTGGGTGCTTTAACATTTTCAACCCAATTTGTCCACCATCTTTGTAGCAACCAGATTATTAGTGCTTCCACTATCTATAATTAGTTTGTAGCACTTCCCATGTGACTTACACACAATCTGGAATAATGCCTTTCTCTCGGTTTGGTCAGTTGTCTCCTTTGCTAGGTTTAGTAATACTTTATTTAAGGCTAAGGCCTCCCCTATCTATTGTACATTCTCTACCTCTTCGGGTGGTGCCTCTGCTTCCTCTATTTGAGCAACATATGCTGCTCTTTATCCAACATGTTCACCTTTAGGACACTCAAAGGACCTATGCCCCCACTTGTGGCACTTGTAACACTAGTAGGCAACTCCTCTGCCTCTACCATTACCCCTTCCTCGCTGGTATGGCCTTCCTCCCCTAGTACTACCTTCCTTTCTTGTTGTCCCTATGGTCTTTGAACTGCTACCTTCTTCATTATTGTTGGCAGTCCTACCTCTGCCAAAGGATTTTCCTTTCCCTCTGCCAAATCCATGTCCTCTTCTGGCGTTCTACTTCCTAGTGATCTTTTCTTCTACCTTCAAGGCACTATGGTATGCTTCCTCTATGGTTTTGGGAGAAATAATACTTATCTCATCCAATATCTCCAGCCTTACGCCATTTACAAACCTTGCTATTTTTTCTGAGGTGTCTTCAACATAAATTATTCGATATATTCTTTCACAGTCATTCCTCTCTGTTTCAAACTTCTGCACCTGCTGATATAGAGCAATCTATAATCCTTGGGCAAAAACTTACCCTTCATTTTGGTGACCATTCTAGTCCACTTTTTAATGGGTGGCTTATTTGATCTTCTCCTCTCTGCTTGGACACCGTCCTACCATAAGGCCGCATGTCCTTTCACCTTGGTGGTAGTGAATTTAACTTTTTTTATCTTTGCTGATCTCCTCACATTCAAAGTATTTGTCTAACTCATTTATCCAATCCAACACTTCTATGTACAAACTACCATCATCGTTTGAAATCTTAGGCTTTGGCTTACTGCTAGCTAATAAAACTGACCCTAACAATTTGATTTCAGGTCCTTCCTCATCTCATCCATCTGTCATAATTGCAGATTCTTCCTCACTGTCATCTCCTCCTTCTAGATCCCTTCTCCTTCCTACTTCTACTACTACCAAATGAGCACTCAGGATCCTAATCTGTTCTCTCAATCCTTCATCTACTACTCTTCGAATAGCTCTACCATGACCTCTTCTTTTAACTTCCATTTTGTCAAAAAAAGGAAACCCCAACCTACTCTGATTCCAAATATTGATGGGACCAGCCCTGATCACTTACGACATATAATTAAATTTTGATTGCAAGGATTATTGTTTTATGGTTGATTAGTTTTATGGCATAGTATAGGGAGTTAATGTGGTGAGGACAACCATCCTTTCCTCAGGTTCGCTTCTCCCACCTCTTCACTATACTGAAGAAACCCTAACCCTCACCATTATGTTGCTGCTTCGGTGCTCTACTACTCCATCGAGGTGAGGTCTCAGCTTCTGGTTTCGGATTACTGCTCCACAAGGGTTTCACTTGTCTGGTTCTAGGGATGGTTCTCTGTGAGGTTTTCTATTTGCACACTCTAGTAATGTTCCCTACTTTGAGAACGGTTCTGAAGATTCAGGTTTGGGACCCTTGGTCTCTATCTTTGGTCTCCACCTATTCGGCTCTGGTTATGATTTTAGTTCCTGTAGCTGTGGGTTTCTGTTGTATGTTGGTTTCTCCTTTTTGTGGCTATATGGCTCGGTTGTGGCTGTGATGCCCCTCTATCTATCAGTCTTCTGTATTGGTTTGAAGCTTTGCTTCATGGGTGTGAAACCCTCTACTTCTACAAGGTATTCCACCTATCTATGGGTACTATGTTGGCCACCTAACTTGTGGCTCTACGGACACCTCTTCGGTTAAACTCCTGGGTTGCCTCAGCTCTATAATTTTTTTTTTCGTTGTGTGGTTTCGATTATGCTTTTGATTTCAAGGTTTTGCCTTGCTGTTTAAATATAAGCTTGGTGTTTTTTTGTAGGTCATGGTCGTGGGGTGGCTTGACTCTTAGCTTTCATCTGGCATTCGAAAAGAGGTAAGCTCTCCTTCCATGCTTTATGGTTCTGCTTTGTTTTCTATTGTTATTAATTCTTCTTGCTCCTTGTGAGCAATAGGTACTCTGGTGACTGTGACCTACGTCCACGGCTTCTTCCTCTGTCTACAAGGGCTCAGCTCCTCTGGTAAGTGAACTCTCCTTAAATTCTTGTCCCTGTCTTCAATTTCTTTTCATGGCTCTATTTCTTGGATTCTGATGGCCTTGTTTGGTGGCCACTGTAGGTGAATGACTAGAGTCACCAGTTGTTGGTCTCTTGCCCTGACACCTATGCTCTTATGGGTTGTTCCCTGTCATTTCTCTCTCTATTCGTTTTGAAGTGTTTGTTGTTAGTAGTCTTCTATTGTCAAGGGTTGTGGCTTCAGCTTCACTGTTTCATGGTTCTGTTTATTTATGCCTCCAGGATGTTAAATTATGAAACTGTATTTATGTCGGCTTTATGGTGAACTCGTAGTTGTATTTGGCACTATTATGGAGGACCTCTGTTTCGTAGCTTGTCTGTGTCTTTATAACTGTATCTTGGACTATAAATTTTTTATATCTATATAGACACAGAGATTTTGGAAGGAAAATAATAAATGTTAATGATACAAGTTTGTTGGTACCTATAGATGATTGTTTCTTCTTTTGATAGTAATTATTCTCGACTCTTATACAAACCCTCTCCATTGATTTGTTGAACTCGACCACATTTTCTTCTTGCTTTTGTGACAATTTCTCACTCTCTGCCACCGTTATGAAATGGATAAATGAACTTAATTAAGTTTGGAAGAAAATAACTTTAGGCTGCAATATACGGATTCCGACTTTCTTGTTTTTCAAAATGAATGCATGCTTTTTTTTACTTAGTGCTATGATGGATGATTACAATGACTTTTTCCTTCCTTCTTAAAGATCACTATACAGTTGTTTAAACTGTCAGTAGTTATATTTTAGTTATTCATTGACAACTATTCATCTTTTTCTGTATTCTAAAGTTAATTTGTAACGATATATTGAAATAAAAAGAGCAATAAATAAAAATAAACATTAAATAAGTATTCTAAATTGAATTAAAAAAAAAACTAATTGAAACTCCTTCTGGTCTGCAAAAGCAAACACTCCAGCCATGACCTGCCTTAGCTAGATGCTCCTGCATCAAACAATCTCTCATTTCACAATCAAAATATTTTATAAATATTTTATTTGAATTTAATTTATAAACATTATTTTGATAAAATCTAAAAAGAAAAAAAAATTATTAATTACTTTTGAAAATATCTACACCATTATCACATTAAAATATAATCATATATAAATAGTAGTTATAAATTAATATCTATTTTACCATATGAATTAAAATAATAATTTTCTAACCATATTTAAATTTCATTAATAGGCACATAAAAACTTAATACTTAAAATAAAACAAAATTTTTAACCATGGATATCCACCCCCACTTTATCATGGATATTATTAACCATACAATACAATGGGCTAATATGATGGCTCCTCGATACCACATGCCCAAAAATCATCTCTTATTTTACAATCAAAATAATACTTACAATATAACAAGTTTTTAACCATGGATACTCACCCCACTTTATCATGGATATTATTAACCATACCATACCATGTCTTATCAAGGCCACATTCCAAAAAACCACCTCTCATTTCACAATCAAAATATTTTGTAAATATGTATAGTTTTTAATTTAATTTTATTATATTTTTGGGTGAGAGAGACTCTTCATCCTAACATGGAAGAGATGTTGTAATGTCTTCTTATATTATGTTATCTAAACATTTTGACCCAATCAAATGACATAAAAATAAAAGTGAAAATAAAAATAGAATTATTAATTAAAACATTTTGACCTAGTGAAATTACATAACAATAAAAATTAAACAATAAAAATAAAAATAATTGCTAAACCAACCTAGATCCATCTTAACTCTAGATCTATTAACCTCTAAGAGGGATCAAATATATCGACCTCTTTTCAAGCTTTTTCACTCAGAAAAGAGGTTTTCACCTCGAGATATTTAATCCCTCTTAGGACTTGATAGATCAAAATTTAAGATGGATCTAGGTTGGTCTACATCCACTTCTACACAAATTATGGAATAGGGTTGTATCCCTTCTCATGGCTCAGCTCAATTAATGTACTGACCTAAAGAATTACCAATTTATGGAATTGGGATGGATTGAGGCTGGTCTACATCCACTTGTACACAAATTATGGAAGAGGGTTGTATCCCTTCTCATGGCTCAGCTCAATTAATGTATTGACCTAAATAATTACCAAATTATGGAATGGGGTTGTATCCCATCTCATGTCTCATCTCAATTAATTTATTGACCTAAATAATTGCTAATATTCATCAAGGTATCCTCATTCCAAAAATGAAAGGGGAATATGGAAATTTTACTCAAACTAGTATTGTTGATATAACATCAATTTTTGGGTTGAAATCAAGGCTTTGGTGATCTAGATTAGGACCTTTAGCCCCCCATGAAATAAGGCCCATGATACCTTCATTTTTTTATTTTCAAACAAAAATGTAAAAAAACCCTTGGCATAGAAGCAAACCAAGAATTACCCCTCAATATAGTGTCTATAATTTTTTTCCACCCATAAATTCAATGAACAAGGTGATGGCCATAGTTTAGTAAGTTACACAATAATATTTTACCTTGATCAAGTATCTTGATGTTCATTCACATCATTCATTGGCGTGGAAATTAATTTGTGCAACATCATTTAGCTTTTTAATGAATTGAGTAGGCTTACAACATTGGAATCTTGGATCACCAGAAAATTGATCGTTTAATGAAGTAATGTCACGGGTTAGAGGAGGAGGTGAACAGTCAGGTCCCCCTATCCTAAATTTATAAAAAATAAAGTGTATATATAAGGTTTCACTAAGTAAACTCAAAGCTCCAACAATGCTTTTAGAATTAAAACACTAGTCAATCAACAAGTCCATTATTGACTACAATTCAACAAAGTATTGATATGCCCTGCATCTAATATGACAACATAACTTTACAATACAATCCATAACTTTATATGTTCCGACACTAAATATCATAGTGCAAAAGGATAATGAAAATATTGACCAATTGAATAGCATTCAACTAAATAGGAAAGATTGTACTTAAAATATTACATCTTTTTGTTCAATTTATTTATAACTAAATTTATTTAACTGTTTCAAATATACTTCATTAGAAGTCAAACCTTTTTCAACTGCATTAACAGTAGGTATATCTTCATATATATATAATTAACTACAATTCAACAAAGTATTGATATGCCCTGCATCTAATATGACAACATAACTTTACAATACAATCCATAACTTTGTATGTTCCAACACTAAATCCATAACTTTGTCTGTTCCAACACTAAATATCATAGTGCAAAAGGATAATGAAAATATTGACCAATTGAATAACATTCAACTAAATAGGAAGGATTATGCTTAAAATATTACATCTCTTTGTTCAATTTATTTATAACTAAATTTATTTAACTACTTCAAATATACTTCATTGGAAGTCCAACCTTTTTCAACTGCATTAACAGTAGGTATATCTATATATATAGAAGATAGAAACTTAAACTTTTTCCTCCAGTAAAAAAATCATCATATTAAAAAGAAACTTCGGTTTAATCCTCCACTAAATAGACGCACAATTAAAAATTACTTTGTGGAAAAATATAAGAAAAAAACACTACTCACTTCAAAGGAGAAAGAAAACTATCTTCCGGATTGTTAAAGCTCAATACTCTTATTGACTCTATAACTATCCATATTCACAATCCACTATATTTGTATGGATATTGAGTATAGGTTTCCATAAGTTCATCATATGAGGATAAGTTGTTTTTGCCAATGTTATGGGTTAAAAATACCTTCTATGGTTTTTTTATTTAATAATTCTTACAAAGTAAATTTTAGATTTAATGAATCAATTAAAGTGTGCAAATCTCTTTTACAAGATTTAATATCAAATAAACTTATAAATCCAACATCCTTTGATACATTATGTTGTAAGTGTTGAAAAATTTAAAAATTCAATGCTCTAATTGTGTTGAAAATGTTTAAAAATTCAATACTCTAAATTTTCTCATGGTTATGACATTCTTTTAGATAAACAATTTTTCCACATTGCAAGTGTGAATATTTGGAATTTTTCATTCAAGGAGTTTATCAGATATTTAATATACCCTTTCATGGGTTGTTGTGCACTCTCTTATGTACCGTACATAACAAGTTTCATAGTGCATTTCCTTGCATTACTATAATTAATCTCTATTATTTGGATAGAAATGTATTATAAGCCATGTATATTTATGACTAACCCTTAATTTTTAATTTCAATATATTGAAAACCACTTTAAAATATTGAAAGATAAGTTGTACCCTTTGTAAAAAAACTAAATTCTCAAAAACTATTTAGAAAACATACTTATAGTCATTTTAAGAGCCAACCCAACAATCATTATTGTTTTTATTATTTACGGGTATATCCTTTAATTTTTTTAAAATGATATCTAATTGTAGCCCATTGTTGTTTTCACACATTTTCAATTCACCATGTTATACAAAGGATTTGTTGTCATTGAGGTAATGCTAAGAACGTTATCTAGATGACCTTTGAGGAAAAAAAATTATATAAGTTACAATTTAATGCAGATCAGGTTGCTTTGACTACTAATAATCCTAGGTTACTCCATAAACAACTCAATATTTATACCTAACTCAATATTATTTTAGGAAACATTTACATTGTGAAGTCAATATAGGAGTATGAATTTACTTTGCTAAATTCCATGAGATATTATCCACTCACCTTATATTATTTTTCTCACCTCCTCCAATTACGTAAATGTCCAATTACAAATGGTGCAACACGTAAGCCAGATGTGAATTAAAAAACCAAACGTGTAGTCCTCCAAATTCTCTATGTAGTCTCTACAAGATGATTTTGTAGCATAGTTAAAATCTTGTAGGTGTTGCGAAATGATTTTGTAACGCCCCTTAAAAAATTGTATTATGGTTTTAGGAAGGTTAAACGAATCGAATCTCTCCAGAATCCATTTGCCACTCTCTCGACTTTCTTTTTAACACTACAAACAACTTACCCTACCTTCACTAGGATTTGTAACACTAACTCGAATATATCATACATGAAACAATTCTAAAAAGGGTTTTTGACAACATTCAAAGCAAGGTAGTGTGTTGTTCTTCTATAAAAACACTTAAATCATTGTAATACTAGAAAATCATTGTTCCATAACACACAACATTCTTCCATAGGATTTTGAAGCCAACACAAAAATAACCCAACATAAAAAATAGTCAAAAACCAACAATTGAAGCCACAAGATTCATTATTTTTTTCTTTTATGTAAATCAGTACAGTGAGCTATAAAAATTCATAAACTAACCAATATCAACACACAAGAATAAAAATCAAAAGTAGCAACAACTCATAAGCAGAAACCAATTTGCTTAAGGACAAGAATTTAGATTCAATCAAACAACAACTTACAATCACCATTGCCATCCAATTTCACCATTCACATGGAAAATACTTTCCATTTCACATAGATTGGAAAGTACAATTAATTGCAACCGTAGGACTATAGTTTCATAGAGAAACAACAATTTCCTCTCTTCTCTCGCTCTCTCTTCTCCTCTCTTAGGAGCTTCTCTTATCTTCTCCTCCACCCTTTTCTTCCAAACACTTGTTTTCTTTAAAAATAAAGCTAACATGGGAGAACCAAGAGTTACAAGAGATGAATTGTTTCCCCTTCTCCACAAAGTATGGGAAATTGAAACTATATTTACATTAGGAAATAATTACTTCCACTTATTCTAAAAAAAAACTCACTTGCTAACATGAATATTTACAATTTCTTACAAAACGTTTAAACTTTCTCCCATCACCACCCCACCATCCCATCACATGGGTAAGCTCTCATCTAACTTCATCGAATCTAGTGTTCGGCCTATACACCTACATCAGAATCCCAAGGTACGAAAATTTATGACCTCTTGGTCATATGCATATGATCTCCTCGTAAAAACTTCAACTCATGAGCTGCAACATGTCTCTGCAGTAACAAGTCTCCACCTTACTACATGATACCCCGCCAAACATTCTTTTAAGTTTGTGCTTTTGGAATCTTCTTAGTCCTCTTCTCTCAAACCCTTCGAGCACTCCTTGATTTAAGTTGCTACAAATCTCCTCACTTTCCTCTCTTGTCACTTATCATGAAACTTAAAAATATTATGAGATCTTTAATCAACTTGTACCTTCATTAGAGAAATTTTGAGGTCTAAAATGGGCCTCAAAACAAAAATGCAGAACCAAAATCATCTTTATAATAACCAATAGGAATCAAGATGATTTTGTCAGTCATTGGGGATGATTCATCATTTTTGGAGTAGAATAGTAAAAATGTTAAAAAATAAGAAAATAAATGAACTACCTTTTGAACTCATATTTTCAATTTATCTCCCTACATTTTTACTCAAATTTTGAGGAGGATCACTCATTCGATGCAAAATTTAATTCCTCATCCAAGGATTACCCATGTTGCATACTTTCAATGGACCCTACTACACAAAAATGGATAAATACATGAAAAACTTGATTGCAATCTTTTTTTTTCATGTATTTCTCATTTTTCATGAAGCAGGGTCCATCAAAAGTGTTAAACATGGGTACTCCTTGCATGATGAATTAAATTTTGCGTCCAATGAGTGCTCCCACTCGAATTTGAGTAAAAGTGTAGGGAGATAAGTTGAAAATACGAGTTCAAAAAGTAGTTTTTTCTTTCTTCCCTCTAAAATTCCATGATGTAATCTAATCTTATTTTATTATTTCCACTATTATTTTATAATATTCCTTAGGAGGCCCATTTTAGACATAAAAATTTCTCTAATTCTTCTATTTCTTCTATTGTGAACTCTAACCTTTACTTGCTACCGAACTGTTCAAACTTTCCAATACATTTTAAAAAAAATTTCACACGTTGCAGTAGAGAAGTGTTGTATGTAGCACATTCCACATGTGATAGATAGGGGTGGGTGATAATCCATTTATTACTGAGAGTGAGTATTGAAAATCTAGAAAAAAGTCTCAATTTGATTTTATCCTTGATTAAATTAGGAGAAATTCAAATTTCAATTTCAGTAGAATACCTAGAGGTAGTTAACTGAAGTGACATGGCTCTTTTCACTCACTTAACACAGTAAATTTGAGTTGGGTACACTTGAGTTCAGTTCTACATGATTTATTGATAATTTGTAGCAATCTATTTCAGTTAATTTAAGTTATTGTCACTATAACTAGTTCTCACATTTAGTAGAATTTGTGTAATTTTTTTAACACTGAATGATTATCCAATTAACTAATGAATCAACCCAAAATAATTTATGTAGGAAAAGAATTCAAGTTACCCAGTTTAGATTGGAGTTCAACAGAAGTGTACTATTAGTTGTAAACTAGTTCAAGTTGTACATGTGGCACATGAAGTCAAAGAATTGACCTATGGTAATTTCAATTTTCCTTGGTGAGAAATTCCTAAATAATAGAAGCAATTTCCCAAGGGAACAACATAAGGAAATAGGAATTTGGACGCTTTAAATTTTTTCTAATTATTGACCAAGGTCAGCCAGTCAGGAAGAGAATAGAATATAGAGGTGCAAGTTGAGCTCAAGCTTGAGCAAAGCATATTGTATTCATCTGGATTCTTTGATTAATGCAATACAAATAGTAAGGGGTTTTGCGTAGTTGCTTTCCCCTAGATAAATCTTTGTGTATGTATGTTAAATTTTGACGCATGTTAATTAATTTATTTCTAGATCATGAATTTACTTCCATAGATAGATTAGCTTTTAGTCTTGTGATTTAGAAAATTTCATGAGCGGTTTAGAATCTACACATTAATTTCTATACCTTGGATCTTCTTTATGACATTCCTTAGCTTGTTGTCATGGTGAAGTGTTGTAGCGGCTGCAACACCCTCCAAAATTTTGGACTATACTTAAATTTCAGAGCCTACTATGGATCCTATAATCAATTGTTCCTTATTCACTTATTTGGTAAGTTGATGATCTCAAGCTTCCCTCTTCGATCTTAATATTTATTCATGTTTTTATCTATATACAGTATGTGTCATATTTAGGCATGGGGATTATAACTTGTTATGAAAAGGGAAGTTAGTTTTTCTTCAAGGGGAAATCTTTGTGAGAATGGGTTGTCCTCACCACATAGACATGTTTCACACTAATTTCACACACTCTTACACAAGTGTCACCTATATCCTCCCAAAGTCTATCATCAAAGCTGCACTTGTCGTAAGCTTCCATAAAGGTTTTTGCATTAATGTGTTATATGTTTTGGATGGTCTATGTTTTATCACTAGGTGTTAAAGTGTGTGATCGTAGTCAAGTTATATCACTGTTCACATCAGTTCCACTGATCCCACACTTAGTCAAACTATGGAGTTTCCCTAACAGCCTAGCCTCATCCAGCTTTCCTGAACTATGCACTTCGCATATGTAACGCTCAGGATTTTCCCTTGCTTACTAGAACTGAGAAATGCGCAAAAATACCAACCTCCCTTAGCATTCAAAACTATGCATTGGTTTCCTCTAGTTCCCTCCCCTCAGCCAGAACCCACTGTCTCCAGAAACTACATATTTTTGTCCCTTGGGCATTTCAGTTGCCCAAGTTGCCTTTGATCTTGAAACTACAAATATATTTCCTCTGGGGGCCTCATCCCACAGTAGTGTATTGCATCCTAAAACTATGCATTTTTTTCCCTCAGCTACAAGGCCTTCCTTGCATCCTAAAACTACACAAATTTGTCCTCCCAAGGCCTCATCTTACAGTAGTCACTTCCTTTTGAAACTACAAAATTGTGCCTCTCACAGGCCAAAAGGAAGGATGACATGCTAGATGAATCTCAAGGAGCCGAGGACAAAGATAAGAAGACCATGGAACCCAAGGTATGACAGAAGATTGGGACCACATGAAGATTCCATCTGATGCATAACCCTTTCGAGGGTAGGTATGGACCAAAAAACACATCTTTTGAAATACACCTCTTAGTGTAGCTTCAAGGACTAATGATCATTTACATATCATTATTTCTTGCTCCCTTTCACTTGTTGGATCAATTGTCATATTTTGACATGTTTGGTTGTTATGTCATGTTTTTGAACCATTCTGGTGACCTTGATGGTTGGTCTTTATGTATACAAGTTGTTGTAGTCATGTAAACACGTATCTCACTCATAGACAAAGCTACAAGCATTGTTGCACAAGTGTCATCGCAGTCGTTCAAAGGTCTATCCCAAGTTCCACACTTGTTGCTTCTAACTCTAGACGACCTCACAGAGGGCAATGATTTGTCTTGTTGTCTTGGTGGACTATGTTATCATGTTTTCAAAGTATTCTAAGTGTGTGATTGCAATGTCAAGTCCTCACAAGTTCACTTGCCTCCCACACTTAGCCATTTTCCTTAAAATACATTCAACTAAACAACTTCACTTCACTAGACCCCAAATTAGTTGCATTGTGCAATCTCAGCCCTTGATGATCTTGATATGATGCCTAGAGCTGCTCAGTGCTTGAGGCTTCCCTCTAGGACAGTTGTACTGTTCAATCCCAAAGGTGAGAAGTCTACCTTCCTTCCCAAAATTGCGTAGAAACCACCTCGAAGCCTGACCTGAACTATGCACTTCACAATATTCGTAATCAAGCATCCTCCCTGCCTACTAGAACCCTGCTATGTGTAGAGACCTTAACATGCTTTTTCCTCCTAGAACTGCATAGAGGGGTCCTCCTTGTGTCTTCCCTCAGCTTGGACTCACTGGATCTAGAGACTGCACAAAAGTATCCTCTTTGATCCCTTTGTTTCCCTATCTTTTCTTCCCTCAGAAAATTGTGTAGAGGCACCCAGGGTCCCACCTTGCAGCTACCACTAGTGACCTCAACTATGAAATCCTTCCTCCTAGTGGCCACTAAACAATTTTCCCTAACAGGAAGATTGTGCCCCAAAGTTCCTCAGTCAAGCCTGAGGTACTCTCTGTATAGTCTTAGTGACCAATCTGCCTCCCTATCACTTGGAAGTGCATAGTGCATAGTTACTGGGCCCTCTTCCGTAGCCTGTCATTTGTACCAAGTCCTTTCCATGGAAGAAAAAGCATCATATAATACTAAGAGGTTTTTTATTTGATGTCATCCCAACATGAGTGAATGGCAAGAATATGTACAATGATAGATCATGGCGAAACAATGAACGAGATGGAGAAGGAGAGAACATGCTAGAAGACTTATTTGCAGTTGGATGGATGAAAGGATCTCAGAAAAGAACAAGTGAATGGAACATGTTAGTGTCAGTCTTTGCAGCCTTCTTCCAGTGATCAAACATGCTCTTATACAAGTGATTTTCAAGTATCAAGGTCAAATTTTATCATTTCAGTGAGTCTTCAAGTAAAATTTGGTCACTATGCATTAGGTCATGGGTTTGATTTTACCCTTGTCAAAGTTGTCCAAATGAAATTCTATGTCACTATTTAGCTGAGTCTGCCATCATTCAAAGGGTTTTCATCATCATGTCAAGTTCTGTTGGGTAATTTCACACCTTGTTCATATTTCAGTTGCGCCTATGGCAAGGTTCATTTCCCTCTCCTAGGGTTTTGAAGCTAATTTCTCTTGAATGGTCAAATCATCAGAAAAACTTGTATCCTGATGTTCATACACCTTCCCACATCCATAATGTACCTTATCAAACTCTTCCCATCACTAAGATCCCCAAAATCCTCATTTTCGCACAAACCCTAGTTTCTTGCTATAACCTGACAATTTTCTATGGTTGGGCTCGTGTTTTGCCTTTTTGGACCCCTTCCCCTCACTCAATTTCTAAGATTCCAATTTCTCCTACTTCTTGACATCCCTCCATACTTCCCAAAACTTCCTCAAGAATTTAGAAGCTCCATATCCCCTTCATTTAGCTTCATTTCGGCAAATGCCTTGTCCCATACATCGGGATATGTTTCACTGAAATGATCTTTCGGAGCAATAAAAGATGAATTTGGGAAACCTGAGAGAGATTTTATTCGACAACACACCAGGGAATAAAAACCTCCTTCACTTTTTACGCAGGTGTCATGGTTTTGAAGAAATGTAAAAAGTACAATTTCCTTGGGAGAATTGATGCACCTCTGGAGCGACCTCAAGAAACTCAAGTTTTCTCCTAGCTCGGTTGGCCAAATGACTTGCTTGATGATTCAAATGATAACTAGAGATAAGTAGCTTTACTATAAGCTATCATGAGCTCAATTGGGAGTTGAGGAATGCATTCAAAAGTTGACTGTAACAGCACTCTGCCTTTAGGCATCCTCATTTGGCACAGTTCGACCAGTCTTGGGAGATTTGATTTTTGACAAAGAACATGAACTCCAAATCAAAATATTCCAGTTTTTTGGGAAAGTAGACTCAAAGACCTCCAATTAGATATCATGAGCTTAATGTGGATTTGAGGGAGGCATTCAAACGTTGACCGCAACATCACTCTGCCTTGAAGCAGCCTCATTTGGCATAGTTTGACCAGTCTTGGGAGATTTGATTTTTGGTAAGGCAACTGAACTCCAAATTGAAACATTCTAGTTGGGTTAGAAGTTATACTCAAAGACCTTTCCAATGAGATATCCTGCACTCAATGCGAACATTGGGAAGGCCTGCAAAAGTCACTTGGAAAAGAGCATGGTGCACAGGAGGAGGATCCCTGACTGTTTGTAAGTGGGCCCACTCATATGCACTTCAATTTTTCGGCATGGTCAGTTATCCAAGTGGCAAAGGAAGGAAAAGGGCCACCCAATCCACCTATAGCTGATGTTTGGCTCTCCACTTTCATTTTGTTACCCTTGGGCGTTCTATCTCTTCATGGCACATTTTATATATTGTATGCAAACCATTTGCAAAGAATTGCTTGGTTGGTCTGTAACTTCTAGGGGACTGTGGGAAAGAAACTTTGTTTCTGCACTGTATATTTTTATAGAGAATTAATGAACGGCAACGCTCTATTTGATGAGATTCCTGTGGTTGTGAGTGTAGCAAGTGTTTCTCTTATGTTTCATATGTATCTCGTTATGTTTCATAGTTCATTTCACATTCATTTCTGGTGAAAGTTTTCGAGTGAGATCAGGTAGAATTCAATTCTATTGCTCTACCTGTGGGAAAATTTCATGTGTAGTGTTTCATTCTTCTATTGAAAAGGATTCTTGTTTTCCATGCCATTTTCACCTTCTTAATCAATCCCTCCATTTCTTTGTTATGTTCCATAGTTTCATTTCGTATTCATTTCTGGTGAGATTTTTCGAGTGAGATCAGGTAGAATTCAATTTTATTGCTCTACCTGTGGCAAAATTTCATGTACAGTGTTAATTCTTCTATTGAAAAGGATTCATGATGCCCATGCCCTTTTCACCTTCCTAATCAATCTTTCCATTCCACCACAATTTAAAATTAAATTGCCATTTTTTTAGCCTACCTCGCCTCATGAAATAATCTGTGCCTTTATGTTAAGGTCTCTATTCATTGAGGTCCAATGGTCCCATAACATCCCAGAAACATAGTCATTCATAAAAAATCACTCCTTATATTCATTTCCACTTACTAGACTAAGATAAATAGTTCGTTTGAAAGTCATGTCAGTCCTTTTCGTTCACCAACTCACTGAGTGCGACTCGGAGAGAGCCCTCCCCTGTTCTGGGAGGGCTAGCTACCAGACTGAGTGTGGTTTGTGGTTACCCTGAATTTTGCCTTCCTTTATCCTGAGGTAGATTTAGGTGCTAACATAGTGGCGACCATACCGGGGACAAAATGGTTTGCTTGTATATTTTCTTGGCCCAGGATATATCTCAAGTTCAGATCTGATGTTGATGGTGAACAACGATCACACATAAGAAGATGGTTGAAATCATTCACCCGGCGACTCCTTTCACTAAAAAATCCAGCAATCAGGTGCTTCATGGTGACTCCATTGCAGAGGGATCAGTAGCTTTGAGATGTTTAAAAATGGAGCGTATTGCAAGAAGATATGCTCCCATGAGCCGATATCACATTCCAGGCTTTCGAATTAAAATTCCGAAGGTAGATTGGTCAAAGAATCTGCCTACGTTTAAAGATGATGGTAAGAAGGACGCTGCTTTACATCTAGTTCGATTTCACATGCATATTCACAAGTTGAAGGTTGATTTTCCTAAAGATTTCTTAATGAAGATATTCATGGCCACTCTAGAAGGTGAAGCCCAATCTTGGTATGAAAATTTGCTCGCTACTCGTATTTACGGTCTAAAGGATTTTCATGCCCTGTTCATTGAAAGATATAAAGACTCTTATACATCATTGAATCTAGTTCATGATTGTTACAAGCATGCTTATGGTTTTATTGAGAGCCTTGAAGAATATTATGATGATGATAATTTTATTGATGATGAGATCATGGAAGCCTTGTATGAAAATCCATTTCAGCAGCATAAAGACGATCACGAAAATTTGTAGCATGATCAAGATTGTAGTATGGTGAAAACTGAAGGAATTTTGCATCTTGACAGTCAACATGAATTACATGAAATGGATCAGCAGTATGAGGAAAATTTATATACTCCTTAGCTTGAAAATATTGAAGACAATCACTATTTCAGCAAAAGGAAACAAAAGGTCGTATCTCCTTTGTCTGGAGACGAGATAGATCAACTCTTGCACGGTCATGTTCTAGCTCAAGCTAAAGCAGATTTGTAGTGAAAACATGGTCAAGAAAGTGTTGGTGAAACTTCTTCCTCTTTTGAAAAGGATGAGAGTCCAATGAACATCTTTATAGATCAGCAAGTTGAAGATGTCCATATGGCTGAAAGTGATGAAAGAAAAAGTGTCGTTTTAGATTAGTCCATAGAAGAAGAAAATTTTTAGGTCCAAATGTTCTCATGTCATCAGAACAAAGCCTTCATGAAAAGGTAATCCAGTCAGTTCATAAAAAACAAGATGAGATCTGCAGTCAAGTAAGTGAAAAGATTTCTCTAGATGAATTTATGGTAGATGATAAAAATGTTAGTGTTGGGTTTCAAGAATCATCCGAAGTTGCTTTTCCCATGATTGATGAATGTGATGAATGTAATGAGAATCTGGATTTCATATCATGTCATGATGATCATAAATATATTCAGACTATAGCCAACCAGACCATTATGGATTCCATTTCAGATTCTTCCTCATATGTTTCATGTTTTGAATTGTTCTTTGAAGAGGAAATCCACTCATCTGCTTGTTCAGAATTTTTTGAGGACCAGGAACATAATTTTTCTAAAGTACATTATGAAGGAAGATCAGAATCAAAAGAAAAAGACATCTTGTTTCTTCAGCAACAGGTAAATCTTCATGTTTTTTATGATCCAATGGCAAATCTGTTACAGTCAGCAGTGAAGGTCATTATTGTAGTATTCAGTGATGAAGGAGATCATGGCCAATTATGTTTTTGGATGCCAAGTTACCAATATCAATTGTTGACCAGAAGATCTGATCGTAAGAATTAGTTAAGAAGCCATCTTCTTGATTGGTTACATTGGAAGTTTGATATAGTTTGATGATATATAGTCTTGTAAGAAATAAAGGTGGTCATGCTCTACCACCAAGCTTTAAGTTTTAAGTTGAGAGTCAAGTTTTTTTTAGTCGTGTCAATTTGCATTGAGTCAGTTTGAGTCAAGTTTCAGCCAATAAATTGAGTCATGTTGGTTTGTCAGAATAATGGACTCCATAGCCCAATGGACAAAAGGCACTCTCTAGCTCTTTCAGAGATCTACTATTCTTGGCACCTCCAAGGAGCTACCATGCCCCATTGGAGCCAATGTTAGTGTCAGTCTTTACAGCCTTCTTCCAGTGATCAAACATGCTATTACACAAGTGATTTTAAGGTGTCAAGGTTAAATTTTATCATTTCAGTGAGTCTTCAAGTAAAATTTGGTCACTAGGCATTAGGTCTGGGGTTTGATTTTACCCTTGTAAAAGTTGTCCAAATGACATTCTATGTCACTATTTAGCTGTGTCTTCCATCATTCAAAGGCTTGTCATCATCATTTCAAGTTCCATTGGGTCATTTCACACCTTGTTCATATTTCAATTGCGCCTATGGCAAGGTTCATTTCCCTCTCCTAGGGTTTTGAAGATAATTTCTCTTGAATGGTCAAATAATCAGAAAAACATGTATCTTGATGTCCATACACCTTCCCCTATCCATAATGTACCTTATCAAACTCTTCCCATCACTGAGATCCCCGAAATTCCTCATTTTCGCACAAACCCTAGTTTCTTGCTACAACCTGGCAATTTTCTATGGTTGGGCCTGTGTTTTGCCTTTTTGGACCTCTTCCCTTCACTAACTTTCTGAGATTCCACTTTCCCCTACTTCCTAACATCCCTCCACACTTCCCAAAATTTCCTCAAGAATTTAGAAGCTCCCTATCCCCTTCATTTTACTTCATTCTGACAAATCCCTTGTCCCACACATCGGGATATGTTTCACTGAAATGCTGTTTCTGAGCAATCGAAGATGAATTTAGGAAAACTGAGAGAGATTTTTGTCGAAAACAGACTAGGGAAGAAAAACCTCCTTCACTTTTTACACAGGTGTCATGGTTTTGAAGAAATGTTAAAAGTACAATTGCCTTGCGAGAATTGATGCACCTCTTGAGCGACCGCAGAAAAATCAAGTTTTCGCCTAGCTCGGTTGGCCAAATGACTTTCTTGATGATCCAAATGATAACTATAGACGATTATATTTAACATGAGCAATCATGAGCTCAATTTAAAGTTGATAAAGGCATTTAAAAGTTGACTATAACAACACTCTGCCTTTAGGCAGCCTCAATTGGCACAGTTCGACCAGTCTTGGGAGATTTGATTTTTGACAAAGAACATGAACTCCGAATCAAAAAATTCCAATTTTCATGGAAATTAGACTCAAATATATTTTCAATCAGCTACCATGAGTTCAATGTGGAGTTGAGGAAGGCATTCAGACATTGACCGCAAAAGAACTCTACCTTGAGGTAGCCTCATTTGGCACAGTTCGACCAGTCTTGGGAGATTTGATTTTTGGCAGGGCAAATTAACTCCAAACTTAAAACATTATAGTTGGGTTGGACATTATACTCAAATACCTTTCCAATGACTTATCCTGCGCTCAATTTGGACACCGAGAAGGCCTCCAAAAGTCACCTCGAAAAGAGCACAACGCACAGGAGGAGGATCCCCGACTTTTTGTAAGTGGGCACACTCATATGCACTTCAAGTTTTCGGCATGGTTAGTTATCCAAGTGGAAAAGGAAGGAAAAGGGCCTCCCAAACCACCTGTAGCTGATTTTTGTCTCTCCACCTTCATTTTGTGACCCTTTGGCGTTCTATCTCTTCATGGCACATTCTATATATTGTATGCAAACCATTTGCAAAGAATTGGTTGGTTGGCTTGTAACTTCTGGGGGACTGTGGGAAAGAAACTTTGTTTCTGCACTGTATATTTTTACAGAGAATTAATGAAAGGAAGCGGCTCTATTTCATGAGATTCCTGTGGTTTTGAGTTTAGCAAGTGTTTCTCTTATATTTCATATGTATCTCGTTATGTTTCATAGTTCATTTCGCATTCATTTCTCGTGAAATTTTTCGAGTGAGATTAGGTAGAATTCAATTCTATTGCTCTACCCGTGGGAAAATTTCATGTGCAGTGTTTCATTCCTCTGTTGAAAAGGATTCATGTTGTCCATTCCCTTTTCACCTTCTTAATCAATCCCTCCATTTCTTTGTTATGTTCCATAGTTTCATTTCGTATTCATTTCTGGTGAGATTTTTCGAGTGAGATAAGGTAGAATTCAATTTTATTACTCTACCTATGGGAAAATTTCATGTAGAGTGTTCATTCTTTTGTTGAAAATGATTCATGATTCCCATGCCCTTTTCACCTTCCTAATAAATCTTTCCATTCCGCCACAATTTAAAATTAAATTACTATGTTTTCAGCCTACCTTGCCTCACGAAATAATCTGTGCCTTTATGTTAAGTTCTCTGTTCATTGAGGTCCAGTGGTCCCATAACATCCCAGAAACATAGTCATTCATAAAAAATCACTCCTTATATTCATTTCCACTTACTAGACTAAGATAAATAGTTCATTTGAAAGTCATCTCAGTCCTTTTCGTTCACCAACTCACTGAGTGTGACTCGGAGAGAGCCCTCTCCTATTCTAGTAGGGCTAGCTACGAGACTGAGCATGGTTTGTGGTTACCCTGAATTTTTCCTTCCTTTAGCCTGAGGAGGATTTAGGTGCTAGCATAGTGGTGACCATACTGGGGACAAAATGGTTTGCTTGTAGATTGTCTTTCCCCAGGACATATCTCAAGTTCATATCTGATGTTGATGGTGAACAATGATTAGACATAAGAAGATGGCTGAAATCATTCACCTGGCGACTCCTTTCACTAAAAAAGCCAGCAATCAGGTGCTTCATGGTGACTCCACTGCAGAGGGATCAGTAGCTTTGAGATGTTTAAAAATGGATCGGATTGCAAGAAGATACACTCCCATGAGCCGAGATCACATTCCAAGCTTTCCAAATAAAATTCTAAAGGTAGATTGGTCAAAGAATCTGCCTACATTAAGAGATGATGGTAAGAAGGATGCTGCTTTACATCTAGTTTGATTTCACATGCATATTCGTAAGTTGAAGGTTGATTTTCCTGAAGATTGCTTAATGAAGATATTCATGGCCACTCTAGAAGGTGAAGCCCAATCTTGGTATGAAAATTTGCCTGCTGCTTGTATTTACAGTCTAAAGGATTTTCATGCCCTGTTCATTGAAAGATATAAGGACTCTGATACGTCATTGAATCTAGTTCATGATTGTTGCAAGCATGCTTATGGTTTTATTGAGAGCCTTGAAAATATTATGAGGATGATAATTTTATTGATGATGGGATCATGGAAGCCCTGTATGAAAATCCCTTTCAGCAGCATAAAGACGATCATGAAAATTTGTAGCATGATCAAGATTGTAGTACGGTGAAAAATGAAGGAATTTTGCATCTTGACAGTCAACATGAATTAGATGAAATGGATCAGCAGTATGAGGAAAATTTATATACTCCTTCACTTGAAAATATTGAAGACAATCACTATTTGAGCAAAAGGAAACAAAAAGTATTATCTCCTTTGTCTGAGGACAAGATAGATCAACTCTTGCATGGCCATGTTCCAACTCAAGCTAAAGCAGATTTGCAGTGCACACGTGGTTAAGAAAGTGTTGGTGAAACTTCTTCCTCTTTTGAAAAGGATGAGAGTCTGGTGAACATCTTTATAGATCAGCAGGTTGAAGATGTCCATATGGCTGAAAGTGATGAAAGAAAAAGTGTCGTTTCAGATTGGTCCATAGAAGAAGACAAAGTTTTGGGTCCAAATGTTGTCATGTTATCAAAACAAATCCTTCATGAAAAGGTAATCCATTCAGTTCATAAACAACAAGATGAGATCTACAGTCAAGTAAGTGAAAAGCTTTCTCTAGATGAATTTATGGTAGATGATAAAAATGTTAGTGTTGGGTTTCAAGAATCATCCGAAGTTGCTTTTCTCATGATTGATGAATGTGATGAATGTAATGAGAATCTGGATGTCATATCATGTCAAGATGATCAGAATTATATTCAGACTATAGCTGACCAGACCATTATGGATTCCATTTCAGATTCTTCCTCATATGTTTCATATTTTGAATTCTTCTTTGAAGAGGTAATCCACTCATCTGCTTGTTCAAATTTTTTTGAGGACCAGGAACATACTTTTTCTGAAGTACATTATGAAGGTAGATCAGAATCAAAAGAAAAAGACATCTTGTTTCTTCAGCAAGAGGTAAATCTTCATGTTTTTCATGATCCAATGGAAAATCTGTTATAGCCAGCAATGAAGGTCATTATTGTAGTATCGAGTGATGAAAGAGATCATGGCCAATTATGTTTTTGGATGCCCAGTTACCAATATCAATTGTTGACCAGAAGATTTGATCGGAAGAATCAGTCAAGAAGCCATCTTCTTGATTGGTTACATTGGTAGTTCGATATAGTTTGATGATATATAGTCTTGTAAGAAATAAAGGTGGTCATGCTCTACCACCAAGCTTTAAGTTTTAAGTTGAGAGTCAAGTTTTTTTTAATCATGTCAGTTTGCATTAAGTCAGTTTGAGTCAAGTTTCAGCCAATAAATTGAGTCATGTTTGTTTGTCGGAATAATGGACTCCATAGCCCAATGGACAAAAGGCACTGTCTAGCTCTTTCAGAGATCTGCTGCTCTTGGCACCTCCAAGGAGCTACCATCCCCCATTGGAGCCAATGTTAGTGTCAGTCTTTGCAGCCTTCTTCCAGTGATCAAACATGCTCTTACACAAGTGATTTTAAGGTGTCAAGGTCAAATTTTATCATTTCAATGAGTCTTCAAGTAAAATTTGGTCACTAGGCATTAGGTCTGGGGTTTGATTTTACCCTTGTCAAAATTGTCCAAATGAAATTCTATGTCACTAATCATTTGAGTCTGCCATCATTCAAAGGGTTTTCATCATCATGTCAAGTTCCATTGGGTCATTTCAAACCTTGTTCATATTTCAGTTGCGCCTATGGCAAGATTCATTTCCCTCTCCTAGGGTTTTGAAGCTAATTTCTCTTGAATGGTCAAATCATCAGAAAAACTTGTATCCTAATGTTCATACACCTTCCCCTATCCATAATGTACCTTATCAAACTCTTCCCATCACTGAGATCCCCCAAATTCCTAATTTTCGTACAAACCCTAGTTTCTTCCTACAACCTGGTAATTTTCTATGCTTGGGCCTTTGTTTTGCCTTTTTGGACCCCTTCCCCTCACTAAATTTCTAAGATTCCACTTTCCCCTACTTCCTAACATCCCTCCATACTTCCCAAAATTTCCTCAAGAATTTAGAAGCTTCCTATCCCCTTCAATTCCCTTCATTTCGACAAATCCCTTGCCCCACACATCGATATATGTTTCACTCAAATGATGTTTCTGAGCAATCAAAGATGAATTTGGGAAAGATGAGAGTGATTTTCGTCAACAATAGACTAGGGAAAAACCTCCTTCACTTTTTACACAGGTGTCATGGTTTTGAAGAAATGTTAAAAATACAATTGCCTTGGGAGAATTGATGCACCTCTGGAGCGACCTCAGGAAAATCAAGTTTTCTCCTAGCTCAGTTGGCCAAATGACTTTCTTGATTATCCAAATGATAACTTGAGACAAGTAGCTTTCCAATCTGCTATCATGAGCTCAATTTGGAGTTGAGAAAGGCATTCAGAGGTTGACTGTAACAGCACTCTGCCTTTAGGCAGCCTCATTTGGCACACTTCGACCAGTCTTAGGAGATTTCCTTTTTGACAGAGAAAATGAACTCCAAATCATAAAATTATAGTTGTTTGGGAAAGCAGACTCAAAGACGTTTCCAGTGAGATATCATGCGCTCAATTTGGAGTTGATGAAGAGATTCCAAAGTTGACCGTAACAGCACTCGGCCTTGAGGCAGCCTCATTTTTCACAGTTCGACCAGTCTTGGAAGATTTGATTTTCGATAGGGGAAATAAACTCTAAATTGAAAAATTCTAGTTGAGTTGGAATGTAGACTCAAAGATATTTCCAATGCCCTATCCTGCACTCAATTTGGACACCAGGAAGGTCTCCAAAAGTCACCTAGAAAAGAGCACGATGCATAGGAGGAGGATCCCCGACTTTTTAAAAGTGGGCCCACTCATATGCACTTCAATTTTTCGGCATGGTCAGTTATCCAAGTGGCAAAAGAAGGAAAAGGACCACCCAAGCCACCTGTAGCTGATGTTCGTCTCTCCACCTCCATTTTGTGACCGTTAGGCGTTCTATCTCTTCACGGCACATTCTATATTTTATATGCAAAGCATTTGCAAAGAATTGGTTGGTTGGCTTGTAACTTCTGGGGGACTGTGGGAAAGAAACTATGCTTCTGCACTGTATATTTTCACAGAGAATTGATGAAAGGTAGTGGCTCTGTTTCATGAGATTCCTATGGTTGTGAGTGTATCAAGTGTTTCTCTTATGTTTCATATGTATCTCGTTATGTTTCATAGTTCATTTCGCATTCATTTCTAGTGAAATTTTTCGAGTGAGATCAAGTAGAATTCAATTCTATTACTCTACCCGTGGGAAAATTTCATGTGCAGTGTTTCATTCTTTTGTTGAAAAGGATTCATGTTGTCCATGCCCTTTTCACCTTCTTAATCAATCCCTCCATTTCTTTGTTATGTTGCATAGTTTCATTTTGTATTCATTTCTGGTGAGATTTTTCAAGTGAGATCAGGTAGAATTCAATTTTATTGCTCTACCTATGGGAAAATTTCATGTACAGTGTTCATTCTTCTGTTGAAAAGGATTCATGACACCCATTCCCTTTTCACCTTCCTAATCAATCTTTCCATTCTGCCACAATTTAAAATTAAATTGCTATGTTTTCAGCCTACCTTGCCTCACGAAATAATCTATGCCTTTATGTTAAGTTCTCTGTCCATTGAGGTCTAGTGGTCCCATAACATCCCAAAAACATAGTCATTCATAAAACATAACTCCTTATATTCATTTCCACTTACTAGCCTAAGATAAATAGTTCCTTTGAAAGTCATCTCAGTCCTTTTCGTTCACCAACTCACTGAGTGTGACTCGGAGAGAACCCTCTCCTGTTCTGGTAGGGCTAGCTACCAGACTAAGCGTGGTTTGTGGCTACCCTGAATTTTGCCTTCCTTCAGCCTAAGGTGGATTTAGGTGCTAACAAAAAACATGCATGAAACCATCTTACAAGACCCAAATCATTGAAGACCCTGAATATCAAGAAATGCGGAGGAGAAAAGACAGCACATCCAAGAACACATCCATCACTCAGCAGCGAAAAAAACTTGACATTGCCACTACAGCTAGCTAGTCCATGTCAGCAGTGTCATGTCAAGTTGTGTCATGAGTTTCCAAGGCCACGTCACTACCATGGGCCATATCTGTTGTAACTAAATGTAAGGTAAAGTGAAACTCCAATGGACACACGATGAAGATGAAGAGGGATGTTTGTTGAAAACTTATAGCCAGTTGAATGGCCATGAGAGTAGTCCAAGAGTCACAAGGGTCAAGCATCACCCTTGGCTATATATACCCATCTCGTTTTATGAACAAGGAATTTTCACCTTGGCTCCTTGCACAAAACATAGAGAGTTTTCAATCAGTTCGTTGAGGATCAAGGAGTGTCTCCAATGTCCCACTATTGGGGCTTGCGATATATGATATACAAATGTGTCTTGGAAATTTTTCTTAATGTAGAAGCATGTTCAAGCCAAAACATTTTCATTCATGTCTTATATATGTTTGTAAGACTATTCTTTCGACATTTTTAATTCATGTCTGTTTCACATGTACTAATATAGTTGAACTATTTCGATTGTTTTAGTACTTACCTTGTTGGGAATGTGTTGTATTGGTTATCAGTGATGTCTTATCCTTGTGGACCACTCTGCAGGATACTAGACAGACATTCCTTGCTTACTAGTTATAATGACCATCACATCCATTGTGGACTACTCTGGTAGATGGTGGATGGCTCTCCCCTTATACTTTGGTTTTAATGACTACCACGTCCACTGTCGACTATTTTGCTAGATGCTAGATAGACCATTCCTAGTTCTTGTGTGTCTCTTCCTGGATGGTATTATTACCTCTCACTTAGAGGTTCCCTTTTATCCCCCCTTTACAGTAAGAGAACCTTGACATAGTTATGTTACGCACTCACCAGGCACACTTACCTTGTTGTTTGAAGATACCAATGTAACACACTCAAGTGCTGATAACTAGAGCCAAGATAGATCTTTGAGTATTTGGAAACCAAGCCTTTATATCGGATGGGACTCCTACACCAAATGGTGTGAGCTCTAGTTGAGACTTCATATCGGGGAGATCCCCTTGGTTGACGGATTTCCAACACCGTCAACAAAATGACACTAGAAGGAGGGAAAAATGATAGGTTGCACCCATAGAGTCTGATTTGAATCTCTTATTTTAAAATGGATCTTCCTGAAATCATAATCTCGGGATGTTTTTCTAAATATGTTAATTGTACCATCACTGCAGAATTCATTCATGACCTATCTAAACTTAAGTTCAATGGTGAGGGTGAATCAACTTTTTGTGAACATCTATTTCAAGTTGTTCATCTATGTTTTTGTAACAAAGTAGTTTTCAAAGATTTCATGGCTAGATTACTAACCCTCACATTCCAAGGTTGTGTTAAACAATGGTGGAATATATTACCTATTGCTTCTATCGATTTGCTCACTTAGCATACCAAGATGTTGTGTAAATCCTTCGATAAGTATGACCACCAAGTTGTTTGTGAAAGAATCTATCATTTAAGAATGAAGGTTGATGAATCGTTTGAGGATTTTGTTGATTGTTTCCTTCACCTCTGTTGAGAAATTCCTAAAAGAAAATTGAAATCACATTTCTTGAGAGAATAGTTTAAACGCTTAGTTCATGTCTCCTTATACGGTGAGACTGAACCTCCCCATTTCCCTTCCTCCCCAACTCTTGTGGATCATGACGCTCCTCATATTGTAGAGGAGGATCCCATAACCCCATTTGTTCCTTGTCCTCCTCCTTTCTAGTCCCGATGTGAGTTCCCCCTTGCGGTGATCATGAAGCTAAGAAATCTATGAATCAAATCTCCAATGAGTCTTCTCATTCATTACCTTCTTCAATGGATGAAATTCCAGAGTGGATCATGAATCTTACTATGAAGACTCACTCCTCCATTCCACAAGAGGAAGCCACCATTCATAACTCAAGTCTTGAATCTGATCTACATCTCCTCCGTCCACTATCATCTACAAGCCATTACTCCTTGTACCATGACTCAATTAAGGAATCTACTTCGCTAGCGAGTTGTTCCTATTCTCTTGATTCTCAAGCTACTAGCTCAAATTGCAATCAGGTGCAAGGCAGTCACATTACAGAGGAAGAGGAGAAAGAAGGTGAGGAAACCATCAATTTTTCCTCCTTGTTTCAAAATTGTTCTCATCAAAACAATGAGCTTCTATTCCTGAATGATTCTCAATCTTCTAATCTCAGTTGAACAATGTGTACAATCAATTCTTTTAATAAACCCCTATCCATGGGTGATAGTCATCCCATTTATGATAAATTTATTTTTGTATGTCATGATGAATGCCCAAGCACATCATGTGACCTTCCGATATCTCATGAAGATTCTAATTTAGATCTAGAATATTTTTCAGTCAAAGAATCTGCTCATATTGAAACTTCCTCTTCACCTCACTTTCCCGTGTGTCCTAACATTCTCAGCACAACTACATGTAGCAAAGATACTTGATGCTCTTTTGTTTCTTCATCCGATGAGTTATCTCCTCGATTGACCCAAGACAATGAGGATTTCCATAAAAAAATTAAAACAGTATAATCATATAGTATCCTTCCCATTCCCTACCATCCCTTATTTTGCTTGAAGATAATTTGTCAAATCAAATTGCTCATGCAAGCTCACCAATTCATTTATCTTTGGATGTACCATCAGAAGAGCCTCTTCAATTGAGAAATCTAATTGTTGCTGAAGCTGAAAAATCTGGTGAAACCTGTGACAGAGATGGCTGCTATCCAGAGAGTAGTTTTGAAGTTAGTAAGAGAAACCACCCTCAAGTTATGTATGATCTGGTTCAAGCTTCAAAATGAAATTCTAAAATTTTGGATAGTTTCAAGACGTGCTAGGGAGTCAAGGCACTTCAACATCCAATGATGGTTATGTCAAGACTTCGCAACTCTAGTAAGCTCCTCGAACCAAATTAGATATGGTTTCTCATGCAAAATCTGTCTATCTACATGGTTTCATTTGGTGTGGATTCTCATGTAAAAAATGTTTGGTATTCTGGCTCTAATCTTTAAAATTTTCAAAATTTCACGAATGACCGAATTCATGAATCTATTACAGTTCATCCTTCTTCATGCAAATCAATTACATCAAACATGGGTTGGGGATGTCTAACTCTCATGATATCATGGGATTGTGAATTTGATAATCTCAAAGACTATCTTTGTCAAGAATCATACTTGTCAAATTTCCCCCTTAATGATCATCTCCTGGGTCTTCTTACGAACCTTGTACTGCAAATTTGTCCTCTCATCACACCAAAAATCTCCATGGGTGGTGATGAATTCACAAGATATCGCATGAATCAAGTTCCTCTCCATTCACCATGCCTCAACTGGTTTCACACATACATGGTGCTAGCATCCTTTTTAAATTCTTGTGATGACCATGATGCTTGCAAAATTAGTCACTAGTTGCTGGAAGGTGGTCTAGCATATCTAGCTCACACCAAACTTGGTTCAACTGTTCATACCATTCACAAGACTGGTCAAATATATTTTTCTTTGTTCATTTCAAACTCGGAATCTGACATCTCAACTATCCCATTTGATCATTTCTCTATCTTGGGTGACTGTCATTCGGCTTATCATTTTACCATCAGCACATCCAATGACCATTGCTTCACACTCTTTGATCTTCATTGTTCAACATCTATCTCTTCACATTTACGTCAAGAAGGTGACGTGCTTCATCCTTCACTGATGGTTGTGGTATGTCCTCGCTGTCTTGGCATGACTACTAAGAATGATCAGATCCATTTTCCCATACACGATTCCTAGCATGATCATCTCTCCAATCGAAAAATCATATTTTCAAATATCACGAGGCTTTCAAGATGACCATCATGAATTTTATGATCAAATCATTGAATGGATGGAATAATATTACTTGAAAACCTCTATTGCAGGCATTAAGTTTCAATCCTTCCCCACGCTTACTAAGAAGTTCGGTGCAGATGAGGACACAATCGCAAGAGGCTTCTAAGGTTTGTTGAAAAGTGCTATCCATTAAAGAGGTAAACATGTGGATTGGGTAAAAGTACTAATTGTGACACGTCTTCCTGCCCACGGGTAAGACCTTTCTTCCTGTGTGAAATTTTTTCAAGTTTTTATATTTTTTGTTGCATATCACTTTTTATCTATTTTAATCATTCATATCTTTGTGGATGCAGGTCAGGAACGAATACAATGACTCCATTAGAAATTTCATTACATGTAACCCCGACTGTCTTGCTCTTAGGATAGGAGTAGGATTAGTTTCATCTTAGTTTTCCTTTCCTTGCACTCATCTTACACTCATTCTAGGTAATGCATCCTGGTTACTTATTCTAGTTTTACATCATGTTCACTTTTGTCATTTTGTTCTCTTTCCTTTTTAATTTCTTTTCCAGTTTCTGTGTCTTCTTTCTTCTTTCTTTTTTTCTTCCTTATTGAGTTCTCCTTTCATTTCCATTACGCGAATAAGTTTTGTGCCCTATTACATCCTGGATTCTTAATGTGTATGTGGCTAAAGTTTAAAGAGCCTTATGACACTGCAACCCTTGGCTAGTCCTGTGTCGATCTTCTTTGTGTTTGGTTGTAACTTTTGGTTGATGAAGTCTCAACAGAAAATACAATCCATCCGTAAGGAGAGCTTTGGTCCAACCATGAAGTTGTGTCTAGTCTAGAAACCTCATGCCTATAATTAGTTCTTTGCTCTGGTGTTTCAAGCTTATCCAACTAGTATAAATGGAGAAGGGGAAAATATAAACGAGAAAACCTAAATTAGAGGCCTTTATATGCTTCTCTAGAGGAACAACCTGTCCTACTCTCAATAAGCCGAGATCCCTCTTTTGCCCCAAAATAAATAAGTGCCTATGCAAAATTCTCTTTAAAAATAATAGATATGAAAGAAGAAAAAGGTTTCCTGCACAGAGAGGTGAAGTAGGCAACTCCATCAAGGTATTGTCCAAGCTTGCTGATAGTGGAGAAATTCTTGTGTTCCTACGTGACTCCGTCAGGGTACTTTCTAGGTTTGCTGGAAGCAAAGAAATATTAGAGATGAAAATTCATACTCTGAAAATATTAAGATCACGAGCTAAACTAACCTTCCCAATTTGAAAAACTATGATTTGGCTAAATCTTAGGTTGTGTTTAGCTGAGAAGGTAAAAAAGAGACCATGTCTACCCATGGGGTAAGTGGGGAAGCCAAATTAATCTACACAATGAACCAATTCTCCGTGAACGACCAAGGCCCTGCACTAAAACGAACAAAGATAGAGAAGCTGGTATTCAACCAATGTGTTGCAAGTGTTGTAGCGGCTCCAACACCCTCCAAAATTTTGGCCTATACTTAAATTTTAGAGCCTATTGTGGATCATGTGATCGATATTTCCTAAGTCACTTATTTGGTAAGCTGATGATCTCAAGCTTCCCTCTATGATATTAAGAGTCATTCATGATTTTATCTATATATAGTATGTGTCATCTTTGGGCATGGGGATTATCACATTTTATGCAAAGCGAAGTTTTTTTTTCTTCAAGGGGAAATCTTTGTGATAATGGGTTGCCCTCACCACATAGACATGTTTCACACTCATTTCACACACTCTTACATAAGTGTCGCATTTATCCTCACAAAGTTTATCATCGAATCTGCACTTCTTGTAAGTTTCCACAAAGGTTGTTGCATTAAGAAACCTATGTGTTATATGTTCTACATGGTCTATGTTGTATCACTAAGTGTTCAAGTGTGTGATCATAGTCAAGTTCTATAACTTTTCACACCAGTTCCATTGATCCCATACTTAGCGAAACTCTAGAGTTTCCCTAGCAACCTAGCCTCATCCATATTTCCTGAACTATGAATTTCACATATATAACCCTCATGCTTTTCCCTTTCCTGTTGGAACTACGGAATACACAGAAAGCCCAGCCTCCCTTAGCATTCAAAGTTGTGCAGTCGTTTCCTCTAGTGTCCTTCCCTCAGATGGAACGCACTGTCTCTAGAGACTGTGCAGTTTTGTCCCTCCAGCATCTCAGCTGCCCAAGTTGCCTTGCATCCTAAAACTGCACAAAAGTTTCCTCCCAGGGCCTCATCCTATAGCATTTCCTTCCATCCTAAAACTATTTAGTTTTGTTCCTCAACTACCCAATCTTCCTTGCATCCTAAAACTGCAAAAATGTGTCCTCCAGGGCCTCATCTCACAACAGTCACTACTCGTAGAAACTGTGCAATTGTGTCTCTTAGGGGCCATGAAGAAGGATGACATGCTAGATGACTCTCAAGGAGTTGAGAAGAAAGATAAGCAGATGAAGGAACCAAAGGTATGATGGAAGATCAAGACCGCATGAAGACTCCATCTAATGCATAACCCTTTGGAGGATAGGTATGGAAAGAAAAGAACATATTTTGAAATACACCTCTTAGTGTAGCTTCAAGGACTGCTTATCATTGTCATATCATTTTATCTTCAATGAAATGCATGGTTTCAAGAACTAAAAGTCATTCAATGGGTTTCCTTTATGTGTCTTTCTCCCTTTCTCTTGTTGGATAGGTTGTCGTGTTTTGACATGTTTGGTTTTTTGTCATGTTTTTAAACTGTTCTGGTGACTTTGAAGGTTGTTCTTTGTGTATACATGTTTTCCTAGCCATGTAAACACCTACCACACTCATACACAAAGCTGCAAGCATTGTCACACAAGTGTCATCATGGTCATCCAAAGGTCTATCCCAAGTGTAGCACTTGTCACTTTTAACTCAAGACAGTATCACAGAGGGAAATGTTTTGTCTTGTTGTCCCAGTTGTATATTTTTTCATGTTGTTGAAGTCTGTTGTGTGTGTTATCACAATGTTGAGTCTTCACAAGTTCACTTGCCTCACACACTTAGCCATTTTATTGAAAATCCTTCCCACTGAACAACTCTACTACATCGGACCCTGACGAAGGTGAATTGTGTAGTCTCAGCCCTCAGTGATTCTTTTTTGCTGCTTGGAACTATGCAGTGCTTGAGGCTTCGCCCCAAGATAATTTCACTGCGCAATCATAGAGGTGAGCAGTCTGCCTTGCTTCCAAGAATTGCGTAGAAATTGCCTCAAAGCCCAACCTTAACTGTGCACTTCATAATATTGGTCATCAAGCCTCCTCCATACTTGCTGGAACCCCGCTATGTGCATAGAACTAAACCTAATTTTCCTCTCAGAACTGTGTAGATCTCTCCTACTAGTGTCTTCCGTCAGCCGGCAATCACTGCAACAAGAAACTACGCAAAACTACCCTCCTTGGTCCCTCGACTTCCCTTTCTTGTCTTCCCTCAAAAACCTACATAGAAATGCTCCAGGGTTCCACCTTGTAGCTACCACTGGTGAACTTAACTGCATAATCCTACCTCTGAGTGGCCATTGCACAGTTTTCCCTGATAGTGAAGACTGTGCCCAGAAGTTCCTCAGTGAATCCTAAGATGCACTCTACGCAGTCCTAGTGACCACTGTCCCCCCTATCACCTAGAACTGCGTAGTGTGAATTTAGTGTTCTCTCATCCACAACCTATGATATGTCCTGAGCCTAGTCCATGGAAAGAAATGCATCATCTTAGACTAGGAGGTTTTGGATTTGATGTCATCCCATCATGAGTGAATTGCAAGAATAGGTACACTAATAGATGGTGATACAACGAATGAGATGGAGAAGGAGAAAAAATGGAAGAAGACTTATTTTAATTGGATGGACAAAATAAGGTCATCAAAGAATAAGAAGAGGGAACACATGCATGCAACCATCTTACAATACCAAGATCATTGAAGGCCCCGCAACATCAAGCCATGCAGAGGAGAAAAGATAGCACATCCAGTAGCACATCGATCACTCAACAACAACAACAACTTGGAATTTCCACCATATCCAGCTATTTCATGTCAGTAGTGTCATGTCCATTTATGTCATGAGTTGTCAAGTTCACATCACTACCATGGGCCATATCTATTATAACCGAATGTAATGTAAAGTGAAATTCCAATGGACACACAATGAATCCAAAGAGTCATGTTAGTTGAAAAGTCATAGGAAGTTGAACAGTCATGTGGGTAGTCTAAGAGTCACAGGGGTTAACCACCACCCTTGGATATATATACCCCTCCCATTGTAGGAGCAAGGACTTTTCACCTTGGATCCTCCCACAGAGCATATAGAGTTTTTAGTCAGTTCTTTGAGGAGCAAGGAGTGGCTCCAATGTCCCACAACTGGGGCTAGTGATGTATGATGTACATATGTGTCTTCTAACTTTTGCTTAACATATTATCATGTTCAAGCCGACCCGTTTTCATGTATGTGTTTTAGATGTTTATAACACTATTCTTTTGGCATTTGTAATTCATGTTCATTTCACATGTACTAAGATAGTTGAACTATTTTAGTTGTTTTAGTACTCACCCTTTTGGAAATGTGCTCTATTGGTTATCACTATTGTCTCATCCTTGTGGACTAGTCCATAGGATACTAGAAATTCCTCCTCACTTATTGGTTATAATGACCATCACATACATTTTTGACTACTCTGTTAGATGGTGGATGAGTCTCCCTTTGTACTTTGGTTTTAACTACTGTCACATCCGCTGTGAATTTATTTCACAAGATGTTGGATAGACCATTCCTAGTTCACATGTTTCTCTTCATGGGTGGTACTATTGCCTCTCACTTAGAGGCTCACTTTTCTCCCCACTTTGTAGTAAGAGAACCTTGACATAGTTGCATTACACACTCACCAGTCACACTTACCTTGTTGTTTGAAGACGATGATGATGATGATGATGATGGTTGACGTCCACTGAGACCAAATTTTTCTATCGGACCTATAATTTCTTAATTTCTAATTGTCTGGCTCCTCGTCTTTCTTGGCGAGATTGGTGATGTAGCTTTCTTTTTATTCTCTACAGTCTTCCAAATTTCTTTATCTTGCATCTCCTTCATCTCTTCTGGTTCTTGGGACATTGGTGTCTTAGCTTCGCGATCTATTGTGTTTGTCCTTTTCGAGATAGTCGGAGAAGAAGTTTGGTCTAGGAGATCTACTTTGATGTTAAATGAAGATTATTTTGCGCATTATTCGAAACCTCATAACTATCGATGCTTGAGGGTTTGTTGAGTTCACTTTTTTGTTGTTGGGAGGGGCTTTCCCCCTGCTTCATACTAGTGTAGCACTCTCATGTGCTAACAGCTAGAGCCAAGAAAGATCTTTAAGTATTTGGAAATGAGGACTTTATACTGGATGGCACTCCAATACCAAATGGTGTGAGGTCTAGTTAGGACTTCATATCAGGGATATCCCATTCGTTGATGGATTTCCAACACTGTTAACAAGAAGGTTATTGGCAATGATATATTGGATGATTATATTTGAGTCTCCCAACACTATTAGGGAAGAAATATGCCTATGCTTTGTTTTCAATAGAACTTGAAATAACACAAATGCTTATGCTAGATTATTGTATAATGATCCCATACCCTAATCAGAAACCAATTCTTTATTCCACATAGGGAAAAAAATCACCCTACTTTCCCCTTAATCCTACCACCCATGTATTATTCATTAATGCACCATAAAAAAAAGAGTATGAGTAGGTTGAGCTTTAATCCAAGTGACAAATTATTCTTTATTAAAGTGCAACTTACAATCCTTGTTATGGAGATAAGGGAAAATTTGAGGAGTGGAAGAATCAAGAATATTTTCTCTATCCACTCTAATTCAAAATCATCCAATAGTTTATAAGAACAAGTGTGCTAAGTTTTATGAGACCAGAACTCCAAGAATAAATAAATGGGATTGGAAACCATACTTTAGGGATGGTGTATTTGATCTTGGAAGATACCTTTGTTGTGAGCTCAAACCTTACATGAATATATTTTGGTAAAGCAACCTAGATGTACTTAAATATATACTTGCCAAGAAATGAACCTAAATAATGTTAATACCATGAGACAAAATACTCACTTATAAAAGAGGGCCAAATTAATCTTATTGCCAAAGAATTCAAGACAAAATTCCAAATTGAATTAATGAAAGGAGCTTCAAGGAATAAATAATGAATAGAATCTTCATAAGGATAACAAAGAGGACATATAGATGGTGCACTTATGCCTTTCTTGTTCAAATTATTTGTTGTTAGTATTTTATGGTGGATTAAGGACTAGAACAATATATTTATTTTTGGGGGATTGTTTGGAATCCAAACATTCTCCCATATATGTAACCACCCCTCCCATATCTACCCAATTTCACTCAGTTGCCAGGGTAAACGTGAGATGAGGAGCTACTATGACATGACTCAACCTCCCAAGTAGAGTTAAGGAAGTTGAATTGACAAAATGAAACTTTGTTGACCTTTCTCAGGAGCTACAAGACCCCCGAGAGCTATAAACCACTCCAGGTGCCCAATCCTTGAGCTAAATCTTTTGTTTTATCTAAACTCTGAGTCACATGAAAAAAGGGAAACCAGGTGATTATGGTCCTCCAATCGCTCTGATAACCCTTTTGTTAGTGACTGCAATATATATTACCTAGTTTTGAGCATGTGACCCCAAAATCTGAGCCACCTTTTTAGAGCCTCCCTCCCAACCACTACCCAGAACTTGATGAGACTTTCCAAAATAGTAAATGACACACATAAAAATCCTTTAACATAAAATTTGATCAAGGATTTGACCTGACCAATCCCAACCATGACGGTCATTTCCCTAAACACATTGAAAATATGTAATCTACAGGTCCTAAATACATATTTTAACATAGGTGTCTGATACTTATTTGAGAATCATCAAGAAATATTAATGGCATCTCATAACAGATACAATAAAATCTATGAGGTCATGCATTCAATAACATTTGATAACTAGAACATGTTGTGAAACCATGCTTATAACCAACATATAACCAGCATAATAAAAGTGATAGAACCATCAAAACCACATAGTAACAAGTACATTTACTAATGAAACACAAGAGGAAAATATTTCTTATTATCATATGCAAATCCAACCAAGTTAGGCACTTCCATGTACCACCTGACCATAGATTAGGCTGAACCAAATATCTCTTTCATCCAATCACCCCCACGCCATATTCTGAGCATGAGTGTGGCATCTCATGGAATAAACCAAACAAAACCAAACTAGGGCATCGAGAGGCCAAACCACCTCAACCCTCAACCAATAATTCCACCTCATGGTCGAACATCACTAACCATCACTAGATCTGTCTCTACCCAAGTTGTCTAGGGCTCCAAAGTGTTTCTTCCAACCTAACTCCAAGTATAGTAACTCAACCCATAGTTATTGTAGGGCTCTATAGCTTTTCTCCAACTGAGGCTCCAAGACTAGTAACTCAACACAAAAATGGCTCCAAACCATTTGTCCAACCAAGGCTTCCATGACTAGTAACTCAACCCAAGCTTCTCTAGGGCTTCTAGAAAATTTGTCTAACTAAGGCTCCAAGAACTAGTAACTCAACCCACAACCATAAGGAACATGAGCACCAATGAGAACAATCAAGTGGGAAACCAACAACACCATGGTTATCCAGGAAATGACAAGGCTAGGAAAAAACTCTTTCAATGCAGACAATCCTCCATGTCAATGACAGATCATAGCTAAATAACCACATGCATATAACATGCATGCAAAAAATAGCAAGGAAGTCATACATGCAAGTTGATACCTATAAGGAAATCCCGTTGTAGTTGCTAATCCCGTTGTCCCCTTGTGCTTTCCTACAAAGACCCTATAACTTTTGGTGTATATTGTTGTACGTATTGCATGTTTCAAATGCATAACTAAACCGATTTTTTCATGAATGGTGCAAAAAAACATAAAAGTTGGCGTATAGGATAAATTCCGCATTACAAAAATTTGTGGTCTCTAGTCCAAAGGTGGAGTAGGATAATACTGCTCTCGATATATAGGCATGTTCTGCTTTATCTTTTTTGTTTATGTCCCAATGGTGAGAATTTGTACAAGCAATTGAATTGAGGGTGGTAGAAGACAAAGTGCCACCTAATCTTGAAGTAAATTACTATCTAGGAGGACCAAGACTATTCGTAGATGATCATGGCTCCTCAATTCATCCTTTAAATGGACATGGATACTTTAGAAGATTCCACATACAATATTGATTTATTTACTACATCTCCAAGTAGTAGTCATTCTTAGTTTTGATTTTACTTGTATTTAGTTTGTTACGATCATAACATACTAAGAGAAGTGGTTGTGTTGAAAGACATCGTTGTTCGAATATCACTATTAACATGGTGTGTTTTGATATTTACATAGATTGTATTATATATGAATACCAATGATAAAAACCATGAGTTCTCATAAAGATGAAGCTAAAAATGATAACTTGAAATTTGACGAAGACAAATTTACCTAAACCACCCTTACATAGCTAATTTGCAATTCTATTTCTGATTTCAACACTACTAAACTGTATATGAGAATGATGCAGATATATTGACACAAAAGCTCAGAAAGAGGAGTACAACAAAGAGAAAAATAGTTGTCGTTCCACATGTTGTGGCCCTTTCTCGATATTGAGAGGGGGCAAGTGAGTTAGAAACCTTAAAGTGATGAAGAATGTCGCTAATACGAGCATTTACAGTTGTTCGGGTTAACTAGTGTTCTTCTGGGAAGGCGGACAACCCAATGAAGTGGATTCTCAATCTCTACATATAATCGGGATTATAAGGTTAGGTATCCTCATCTAGATTTTAATATGTTACTTCAATATGGTGTGAAAAATTTCGAGATATTCTTGGAATCTGTAATTGAGATAAGTTCAGTGCATTTGAAGATCAAAGGTTATTAATGTTTTGGTAATCTTCTTGCAGATTAATGACCTTAGGGAGGATGAAAAAGATTGAAAATCAAGAAATGAGATTCAATGACTAGATTCCACCAAAATATCAAACTTAAGTGATTTCTTTAAGCTCAAACTGCTCCAATTTATTGTAAGGGCATTGTATCCCATGCTTTCAGACAATTTTGATTTAACTGTGTGTTTGGCTTTAATAACATGCAACAAATACATACAAAAAGATATGAAGCAAAAACACAATGATCAAGAAATTCTTCAAGGATAAATTTATTGAGTTATATCATCTTATGTTATATTTAGAATATAAATAAATTCATACACATATGAAGAAATTCCTTAAAAAAAATACGAAATTATATCATGCTATGTTCTATTTAGAATAGAAACGGTTACAAAGTTATCATAAAAAAATATTTAATTCTTTCTTAAACATATCTATAACTATTTGTTCCTAACTTTGTCTCACATTAACATATAAACACATCAATATTAACAAATTCGGTTTAGAATACAAATAGTTCCGTATATAACTATAAATCATCGTAAAAATTTATTTAATTCCTTCCTCGCAAGCAAATCCATAACTGTTCATCCCTAACCTCAGCTCACATTAACACATAGACACTTAAAAAATAAACATAATTTAATGGTAAAAGTTATTCCAAAACTGAACTTGCCTCCCTATAAGATTCAATGACATCAAATTGAAACACTTGGGGTATGTATAACAATGATGCATGCATATTTAAGATGCCATGGGAACGTGTGTTGTTACAGTACAAAATTGATGCCAGGAGGAAACGTTTAATTGTAATCACATCTCATGCGGAAGCCATGTTACTGCCTATGAGCAGCTGCTCATTTTATATAGATTATTTCTATTTGGATTACAGATTTAGTTAAAATTGGTAGACCAGAGAAATGTTCAAGAATTGATTTTATTTATGTTCATTAGATTTCAAAACATTCTCAAAGTATTTTTAAAATATGTAGTGAGTAAAGTTTAATTCAACTTAACCAAATCAAACTAAATAATTAAACATAATTTTATTATTGATTTTGAAAATATTCCAAAAAAAAATCCTAGAATCCACAAACTAACTCTTGGTCATCAAATTTCTAGAATCCACAAGCTAGATGATAACTAATTTGGATAGCAAATTTGGAAATTGTTTTGGAATTTTTAAGATAGAACCAATGTCAAACAACTGACTTCTTTTATGTTACTTAGATTTCAAAATATACCCAAATCTATAATGGAGTTAAGTTCAGCTTAACCTAATCTAACCTAACCCAATAACTCCAGTGTAACTTTATCACAGATTTTGAAATATTTTAAAAATCTTATGAACAAAAAAAAATCAAACAAATTAAAAATATTCCAAAAAATTTAAAAACAAAAGCAAAGTCAAACGGTTGATTTACTATTTGTCATTAAATTGCTGAAATCTATAATCCAAATAAAGAAATTTCTGAAATTAAATTAGTTTTAGTTATTTATTTTTTATTTTGTGAAATTAAATTAGTTTATATTTATTTTTTTATTTTTTTAAATTTATTTGAATAATATTTTCTCTTCTACCAAACTGCACGCTAAAATCTACATCAAAAATAAAAATATCTGATTATTCAAAAATAAAATTAATTTTACATTATTTATTTTTAACTTTTCAAATTTATTTGAATAACTTTTTTTCTTCCACCCAAACTGCACACTAAAATTCTGCTTCACTCGTTCGTCTAACAATACCAAGAAATGAAGAGTTCTTGATATTTCATGTTGATGGTTTTCAGTACGCAGCTTGGAAGCGGAGTTGTTACTCGGTGATTTTAGTCGCAAAGCGTATAGGAGAGAATGATGCATTGTAGACAAACTGGAGGATTTCAATTTTCTTTTGGGACTTTATGGATTTTGGGTTTAATTAGTATGGGATAGATGTTACATAAATATGTAAATGTAAATGTAAAAGTAAATGTAAATATACTACTAAAAAGGTAAATATAGTTGATGGGTTTCAGTACACAGCTTGGAAGCGGAGTTGTTACTGGGTGATTTTAGAGGCAAAGGTATAGGAGAGAATGATGCATTGTAGACAAGCCTGAGGATTTCAATTTTCTATTGGGACTTTATGGATTTTGGGTTTAATTAGTATGGGATAGATGTCACATAAATATGTAAATGTAAATGTAAAAGTAAATGTAAACATAACACTAAAAAGGTAAATATAGTAAATAAATAAACTAGAGATATAGTAAATAAATAAATAAATTTCTTATACTTACTCCAAAAAAGGGTAAATAAATAAAAATATAAAAATAAACTAGATGTATGATAACTAAATAAAACTTCTTTTTATATTTACTCTATAAACCTCTTTATATTTACAAAGACTCAAAAAATTACAAAGACTCAAAAAAAAGTTTTATTTATGTGAAGTCTACAAGCCAAATACCATTTTAATACTATGGGCCAAATACCATATTTATAAAAGAGGTATGGTAAATTAATAAAAATATAAATAAATGAGAAGTATGGTAAATAAATAAAACATTTTTTTTATATTTACTCCATAATTCACTTTATATTTGTGAACACTCAAAAATGAGGTTTTATTTAGGTGAAGATAATGGGCCAAATTATTATTAATACCATGCAAAGAAAACATTATTAACCCTAATATTTACCCATGGTATTGAGAGCCATTGATATTGATCATGGTATTCAGGTGGAATGTAGCTTATTTAAAGGGCAAATTAGATTCATCTTTACTCTACATCTACTAAACACCGAGAAAGATCAAATATCCTAATATGCAAACTAAAATAGAGTGAAAAAAGATAATCTATTTAAAAGAGAAATTAAACTATCATATGTTTATCTTTATTCTAGATCACTATCATATGTTCATCTTTATTCTAGATCTATCCATCTTTACTCTCGATCTACTAAATACCGAGAAATATTAAATATGCTAATATGCAAATGAAAAAAGATAATCTATTTAAATGAAAAATTAAAGTATGATATATCTATCTTTATTCTAGATCTATTAAACGCAGAAAAAAATCAAATTCACATCGAGCAAACCGTTTTTATCGTTTTTATTGACACATAACAGAATGATATCAAAAAATCAAATTCACATAGAGCAAACAGTTTTTATTGAGACATAACAGAATGATATCAATTGGAAAAGACACTTTCCCTACCAAGAAGGCTCTCGTTTCCGCTATTTAATTCAATCAAATTTAGATATTTAAGGTTTCATACCTTTCCTATTATTTAATTGATCAAGTTTAGATATTTTCTGGTTTTCTGTTTTAAATAAAATGGCACGATCCTTCCTTAAGTGTTTTGTAGTATTTTTTTCGAAAAAAAATAATAATAAGTAGAAAAGGTCTCCCGCATTTTCCATGTCGTGGGTCATCCTTATACATCATTATTATTAAAAAATAAGAATGGTTATTCCTAGCAAATATATTGTGATATTCGTGATAAGTGATTTTTTGAGATATCAATAACATTAAATTTATGAAAGGAATGAACAATTTATTACTAGCATTTGCACTAGATATTGCAACGGAAACGCCGTAAGGCATAAATTTAAGAACACAAATACAACAAAAGAATACTTTGATAAAGAATAAAAATATATTGAACGCTCAAATCAATGCCCCATTAACTGGAACCACTTAATAGACATATCTATCAACATTAGAATTATACACAATGACCAAGAAATTTCCCATATACAAAAACACCTTCCACAACAACCTTTTGTCAAATCCATTGCACCTCTTATTGCAAATTAAGGGAAGTGTGTTGCTCAAATTTCCCTATTAGGATTATTGACAAGAGAGAATGTTCAATGGTGGCAGACATTGTGATTTCTAAATATGTGCACAGGCCACTTGGCTATCCATTTGTTCAAACCATCTTTTTGGTTTTTGATTTGATTTGGTCAATCCTTTATTGTATCTGCATTGTCTCAGAGCTCTTCTCATGAGTATATTCATCAACAAGATCTTATTTACCTTCTACAAATATCAGGTGCAAAAGTTAACTTACTTGAAGTGAAACCACGATCATATGAAGTGATTGAATATCTGGTACCCCAGAGAAAACCCATTCAGCTCATGGTTTGCTTCATGCATTTATTCTAAATAACCAATCATCGAGTGGTTCATATTCCAGATAAGTAGGTGGTGATGGCCAAGTCAGTTCAACAAAGGAATCCAATCTTTTTTCTACCTGGAAAGACACCTACCTATAAGGAATCCAATATTTTTTCTTTTGTGGATACGTATCACCTAAATTTCAGCCTTGAGGAAGTTTCTTATTCACACAAATTCAGGGTTATTTCTATGTAGTTAACCTACACTATTTTGAGGGTAATTGAACGATGTTTGGAGCACAATATGTGGATTGATTTTGAATTCAACATTTTGTCTGCATGCGTGTGTCTCAAGCTCATCTTGCTATCAACTCATTGACATTGCCAGAGATTCGTCTCCAATGTTCTTCAGGGTAACACATATCCAACGCAAACAACATGATCTCATGTAAGTTTTTTCACTATGTGTAGTCCTTTCAACACAATCACTGCTTTGGCATGCTTTTTTGTTTCTCTTCCTAGCTCCATGCAAAATATACTCCTCTCTAGTCACCTGGGCCAAAAATTAAGAGGGAAAGATTGCTTTTGAAGAGCCTACCCAATCCAATAAGTCTCAGTTCATCAACCAATCTCTCCTTTTCTCCAAGTATAACATTGATTTGTCTCTCTGACATGCCTTCTGATGACAAAAGATCAGTGGTAGGAATATACCTGAGTATGAAGAGAAAGAAAGAAAACAAGGGGGGCCAAAAGGATCTGGAATGTATGGATAAGATCAATATCTCATTAATTAGTTTTCGGGTTGTAGTTTCAAGTTATCCTTATTAGTGTTTGGTGAGAAAGTCTTCTGCCTTCAAATCTGGAAATGATCCTTTGAGTGTTGATATTTTGCCTTTAAATATGAGGTTGTTAAAGCTATTCATTAAAATCTGTTAACCTCCTTTTAAGCAGGGTCAACACCGCCACATGTATCTACAAGTTCATCTTACACAACAGCTCTGCTAAGAAATAACTTACTAAATGCTATCTCTTCTCTTCTGCTAGAGAAAATTGATTTGAATGAGGTTTCTCTTCCTTTTACACAATCAATGTGTTTTATGGGTTTTTTCTATACAACAAGATCACCTTTTTGCAACATCTTAAATGGCATTTTTCTTTTGTTTTAAATCCTCGGGAGTTCCTTTCCATTATTTATTGTGTTTCTTTACAATTTATTGAGGGACTGAATAATACTCGATAACACCAGGTCTCAATACCCTATCCAACTCTTATCAAGTATAAATCTTCATGATATTTCCAGATATCTTACAACTGCAACATTGAATTCCTTGGCAATGATATTAATATTGCCACTGTTAACTTCGAGAACAAAGCCAAATTCTTTTGCAAACAAGACCTTGAATATACTAGTGCATTTAGAGTTTAGGTTAACCTTCATCCCACAGCTTTCTGCAAAAGCCAACTCGAGCACGAATACAACTATACCCCACCACTAATATCATGACCAGCTGAAAAAATACTTTCTTCAAACAATTTCTGGACTCGAATAATTATTCTCTTGAAATCTAAAACCCTATGAAAGTTGGAGAAAATTTCACCAATCCGATAAAAAATATAAGCAAGAGCATAACCACCTGGTGTTTTCCTTCAATAGGTAAGATTTTGAAATAAAATTCTCCATGTAAAACTATTTTTTCTTGCATTGGAGCACATTGAAAACTTCCTCGAATCCCTTGGAAAATAGAACCATTATTAAGATTTGTTTCATAGGCATTCTTGGGCAATTGTTGTTTCATAAATATGATCTTTACATCAAGTAGAATACAAAGACCAATCACATTGTATGCCCCAAGAACACTTTGAATATCATCAATAAATATTGAGGATGCAAGCAGTGGCATCATGCTCGAAATGTAGTCAATCACCTCTTCATTGCTATAAACATAGCCCTAGACATTTCAAAATGATAATAAAGTAGATCTTATCATGAGGACATCCATGGCTGCCACCACTTTACTATCATTTCTGGCTCCCAGACAATCCTAAAAATATATGGGTTTCCTTTATGTGTCTTTCTCCCTTTCTCTTGTTGGATCAGTTGTCATCTTTTGACATGTTTGGTTTTTATGTCATGTTTTTGAACCGTTCTGGTGACCTTGAAGGTTGTTCTTTGTGTATACATGTTTTCCTAGCCATGTAAACACGTACCACACTCATACACAAAGTTGCAAGCATTGTCACACAAGTGTCATCACGGTCATCCAAACGTCTATCCCAAGTGTAGCACTTGTCACTTTTAACTCTAGACAGTCACACAGAGGGAAATGTTTTGTCTTGTTGTCCCAGTGATATATTTTTTCATGTTGTTGAAGTATGTTGTGTGTGTTATCACAATGTCGAGTCTTCACAAGTTCACTTGCCTCACACACTTAGCCATTTTCTTGAAAATCTTTCCCACTAAACAACTCTACTTCACCAGACCCTGACGAAGGTGAATTGTGTAGTCTCAACCCTCAGTGATGCTTTTTTGCTGCTTGGAACTATGCAGTGCTTGAGACTTCCCCCCAAGATAATTTCACTATGCAATCCTAGAGGTGAGCAATCTACCTTCCTTCCAAGAATTGTGCAAAAACTACCTCAAAGCCCAACCTTAACTGTGCACTTCACAATATCGGTCATCAAGCCTCCTCCATGCTTGCTAGAACCCCGCTATGTGCATAGAGCTAAAACTACTTTTCCTCCCAGAACTATGTAGATCTCTCCTACTAGTGTCTTCCGTCAGCCGGGAATCACTGCAACAAGAAACTACGCAAAACCACCCTCTTTGGTCCCTTGACTTCCCTTTCTTGTCTTCCCTCAAAAACCTACATAGCAATGCTCCAGTGTTCCACCTTGCAGCTGCCACTAGTGAACTTAAGTGCATAATCCTACCTCCGAGTGGCCATTGCACAGTTTTCCCTGATAGTGAAGACTGTGCCCAGAAGTTCCTCAGTCAATCCTAAGAGGCACTCTACGCAGTCCTAGTGACCATTATCCCCCCTCTCACCTAGAACTGCATAGTGTGAATTTAGTGTGCTCTCATCCCCAACCTGTGATATGTCCCGAGCCTAGTCCATGGAAAGAAATGCATCATCTTAGACTAGGAGGTTTTGGATTTGATGTCATCCCATCATGAGTGAATTGAAAGAATAGGTACACTAATAGATGGTGATACAATGAATGAGATGGAGAAGGAAAAAAAATGCAAGAAGACATATTTTATTTGGATGGACAAAATAAGGTCATCAAAGAATAAGAAGAGGGAACACATGCATGTAACCATCTTACAATACCAAGATCATTGAAGGCCCCATAACATCAAGCCATGCAAAAGAGAAAAGATAGCACATCCAGTAGCACATTGATCACTCAGCAACAAAAAAAAATTGCAATTTCCACCATAGCCAACTATTTCATGTTAGTAGTGTCATGTCCAGTTTTTTCATGAGTTTTCAAGGCCACATCACTACCATGGGCGATATCTATTATAACCTAATGTAATGTAAAGTGAAATTCCAATGGACACACAATGAATACGAAGAGTCATGTTAGTTGAAAAGTCATAGGAAGTTGAATAGTCATGTGGGTAGTCTAAGAATCACAAGGGTTAACCATCGCCCTTGGATATATATACCCCTCCCATTGTATGAGCAAGGAATTTTCACCTTGGATCCTCCCACAGAGCATAGGGAGTTTTCAGTCAGTTCTTTGAGGAGTAAGAAGTGGCTCCAATGTCCCACAATTGGGGATAGTGATGTATGATGTACATATGTGTCTTCTAACTTTTGCTTAATATAGAATCATGTTCAATCTAACCTATTTTCATGTATGTATTTTAGATGTTTATAAGACTATTATTTTGTCATTTGTAATTCATGTTTGTTTGACATGTACTAAGATAGTTGAACTATTTTGGTTGTTTTAGTACTTACCCTTTTGGTAATGTGCTCTATTGGTTATCACTATTTTCTCATCCTTGTGGACTAGTCCACAGGATACTAGAAATTCCTCCTCACTTATTGGTTATAATGACCATCACATACATTGTTGACTACTCTATTAGATGGTGGATGAGTCTCCCCTTGTACATTGGTTTTAACTACTATCACATCCGCTATGAATTATTTCACTAGATGTTGGATAGACCATTCCTATTTCACATGTTTCTCTTCATGGGTGGTACTATTTCCTCTACTTAGAGGCTCACTCTTGTCCCCGCTTTGCAGTAAGAGAACCTTGACATAGTTGCATTACACACTCACTAGGCACACTTACCTTGTTGTTTGAAGATACTAGTGTAACACTCTCATGTGCTAACAGCTAGAGCCAAGGAAGATCTTTGAGTAATTTGAAACCATGCCTTTATACTAGATGGGACTCCAATACCAAACGGTTTGAGGTCTAGTTAGGACTTCTTATCAGGGAGATCCCATTAGTTGATGGATTTTCAACACCATTAACAAGAAGGTTATTGGCAATGATATATTGGATGATTATATTTGAGTCTCCCAACACTATAAGGGAAGAAATATGCCTATCCTTTGTTTTCAATAGAACTTGAAATAACACAAATGCTTATGCTAGATTATTGTATAATGATCCCATACCCTAATCAGGAACCAATTCTTTATTCCACATAGGGAAAAAAATCACCCTACTTTCCCCTTAATCCTGCCACCCATGTATTATTCTTTAATGCACCATAAAAAAAAAGAGTATGAGTAGGTTGAGCTTTAATCCAAGTGACAAATTATTCTTTATTAAAGTGCTACTTACAATCCTTGTTATGGAGATAAGGGAAAATCTGAGGAGTGGAAGAATCAAGAATATTTTCTCTATCCACTCTAATTCAAAATCATCCAATAGTTTATAAGAACAAGTGTGCTAAGTTTTATGAGACCAGAACTCCAAGAATAAATATATGGGATTGGAAACCATACTTTAGGGATGGTATATTTGATCTTGGAAGATACCTTTGTTGTGAGCTCAAACTTTACATCAATATATTTTGGTAAAGCAACCTAGATGTACTTAAATATATACTTGCCAAGAAATGAACCTAAATAATGTTAATCCCATGAGATAAAATACTCACTTACAAAAGAGGGCCAAATTAATCTTATTGCCAAAGAATTCAAGACAAAATGCCAAATTGAATTAATGAAAGGAGCTTCAAGGAATAAATAATGAATAGAATCTTCATAAGGATAACAAAGAGGACATATAGATGGTGCACTTATGCCTTTCTTGTTCAAATTCTTTGTTGTTAGTATTTTATGGTGGATTAAGGACTAGAACAATATATTTTTTTTGGGGGATTATTTGGAATCCAAACATTCTCCCATATATGTAACCACCCCTCCCATATCTACCCAATTTCACTCAGTTGCCAGGGTAAACGTGAGAGGGGGAGATACTATGACATGACTCAAGCTCCCAAGTAGAGTTAAGGAAGTTGAATCGACAAAATGAAACTTTATTGACCTTCCTCAGGAGCTACAGGACCCCGAGGAGCTATAAACCACTCCAGGTGCCAAATCCTTGAGCTAACTCTTTTTTTTTTATCTAAACTCCGAGTCACATGAAAAAAAGGAAACCAAGTGATTATGGTCCTCCAATCACTCTGATAACCCTTTTTGTTAGTGACTGCAGTATATATTACCTAGTTTTGAGCATGTGACCCCAAAATCCGAGCCACCTTTTTAGGGCCTCCATCCCAACCACTACCCAGAACTTGATGAGACATTCCAAAATAGTAAATGACACACATAAAAATCCTTTAACATAAAATTTGATGAAGGACTTGACCTAACCAATCCCAACCATGATGGTCGTTTCCTTAAACACATTGAAAATATGTAATCTGTAGGTCCTAAATACATATTTTAGCATAGGTGTCTGACACCTATTTGAGAATCATCAACAAATACTTATGGCATGTCATAACAGATGCAATAAAATCTATAAGGTCATGCATTCAATAACATTCATTAATAAATCAAAACATGTTAAAATTGATAACTAGAACATGTTGTGAAACCATACTTATAACCAACATATAACAAGAATAATAAAAGTGATAGAACCATCAAAACCACATAGTAACAAGTACATTTACTAATGAAATACAAGAGGAAAATATCTCTTATTAGCATATGCAAATCCAACCAAGTTAAGCACTTCCATGTACCATCCGACCATAGATTAGGCTGAACCAAATATCTCTTTTATCCAATCACACTAGCTCAAACTGCTCCAATTTATTACAAGGGTATTGTATCCCATGCTTTCAGACAATTTTAGTATAACTCTGTGTTTGGCTTTAATAACCTGCAACCAATACATAAAAAAATATGAAGCAAAAAATTATTCAAGGATAAATCTATTGAGTTATATCATCTTATGTTATATTTAGAATACAAATAATTTCATACAAATATGAAGAAATTCCTTAAAAAAAAATACTAAATTATATCATGCTATGTTCTATTTAGAATAGAAACGGTTAGAAAGTGATCACAAAAAATTATTTAATTCTTTCTTAAACATATCTATAACTATTTGTTCCTAACTTTGTCTCACATTAACATATAAACACATCAATATTAACAAATTCGGTTTAGAATACAAATAGTTCCGTATATAACTATAAATCATCGTAAAATTTTATTTAATTCTTTCCTCGCAAGCAAATCCATAACTGTTCATCCCTAACCTCAGCTCACATTAACACATAGACACTTCAAAAATAAACATAATTTAATGGTAAAAGTTATTCCAAAACTGAACTTGCCTCCCTATAAGATTCAATGACATCAAATTGAAACACTTGGGGTATGTATAACAATGATGCATGCATATTTAAGATGCCATGGGAACGTGTGTTGTTACAGTACAAAATTGATGCCAGGAGCAAACGTTTAATTGTAATCACATCTCATGCGGAAGCCATGTTACTGCCTATGAGCAGCTGCTCATTTTATATAGATTATTTCTATTTGGATTACAGATTTAGTTAAAATTGGTAGACAAGAGAAATGTTCAAGAATTGATTTTATTTATGTTCATTAGATTTCAAAACATTCTCAAAGTATTTTTAAAATATGTAGTGAGTAAAGTGTAATTGAACTTAACCAAATCAAACTAAATAATTAAACATAATTTTATTATTGATTTTGAAAATATTCCAAAAAAAAATCCTAGAATCCACAAATTAACTCTTGGTCATCAAATTTCTAGAATCCACAAGCTAGATGATAACTAATTTGGATAGCAAATTTGGAAATTGTTTTGAAATTTTTTAGATAGAACCAATGTCAAACAACTGACTTCTTTTATGTTACTTAGATTTCAAAATATACCTAAATCTATAATGGAGTTAAGTTCAGCTTAACCTAATCTAACCTAACCTAATAACTCCAGTGTACCTTTATCACAGATTTTGAAATATTTTAAAAATCTTGTGAACAAAAAAAAGTCAAACAGCTTAAAAATATTCCAAAAAATTTAAAAACAAAAGCAAAGTCAAACGGTTGATTTACTATTTGTCATTAAATTGCTGAAATCTATAATCCAAATAAAGAAATTTCTGAAATTAAATTAGTTTTAGTTATTTATTTTTTATTTTGTGAAATTAAATTAGTTTTAGTTTATTATTTTTTGATTTTTAAATTTATTGATAATATTTTCTCTTCTACCCAAAACTGCACGCTAAAATCTACCATCAAAATAAAAATATCTAATTATTCAAAATTAAAATTAATTTTACATTATTTATTTTTAACTTTTCAAATTTATTTGAATAACTTTTTTTCTTCCACCCAAACTGCACACTGAAATTCTGCTTCACTCGTTCGTCTAACAATACCAAGAAATGAAGAGTTCTTGATATTTCATGTTGATGGGTTTCAGTACGCAGCTTGGAAGCGGAGTTGTTACTGGGTGATTTTAGACGCAAAGCGTATAGGAGAGGATGATGCATTGTAGACAAGCCGGAGGATTTCAATTTTCTATTGGGACTTTATGGATTTTGGGTTTAATTAGTATGGGATAGATGTTATATAAATATGTAAATGTAAATGTAAAAGTAAATGTAAATATATAACTAAAAAGGTAAATATAGTTGATGGGTTTTAGTACGCAGCTTGGAAACGGAGTTGTTACGGGGTGATTTTAGACGCAAAGGTATAGGAGAGAATGATGCATTGTAGATTTCAATTTTCTATTAGGACTTTACGAATTTTGGGTTTAAATAGTATGGGATAGATGTCACATAAATATGTAAATGTAAATGTAAAAGTAAATGTAAACATAACACTAAAAAGGTAAATATAGTAAATAAATAAACTAGAGATATAGTAAATAAATAAATAAATTTCTTATACTTACTCCAAAAAAGGGTAAATAAATAAAAATATAAAATAACTAAATAAAACTTCTTTTTATATTTACTCTATAAACCTCTTTATATTTACAAAGACTCAAAAAATTACAAAGACTCAAAAAAAAAGTTTTATTTATGTGAAATCTACAGGCCAAATACCATTTTAATACTATGGCCAAATACCATATTTATAAAAGAGGTATGGTAAATTAATAAAAATATAAATAAATGAGAAGTATGGTAAATAAATAAAACATTTTTTTATATTTACTCCATAATTCACTTTATATTTGTGAACACTCAAAAATGAGGTTTTATTTAGGTGAAGATAATGGGCCAAATTATTATTAATACCATGCAAAGAAAACATTATTAACCCTAATATTTACCCATGGTATTGAGAGCCATTGATATTGATCCATGGTATTCACGTGGAATGTAGCTTATTTAAAGGGCAAATTAGATCCATCTTTACTCTAGATCTACTAAACACCGATAAAGATCAAATATCCTAATATGCAAACTAAAATAGAGTGAAAAAAGATAATCTATTTAAAAGAGAAATTAAACTATCATATGTTCATTTTTATTCTAGATCACTATCATATGTTCATCTTTATTCTAGATCTATCCATCTTTACTCTCAATCTACTAAACACCGAGAAATATTAAATATGCTAATATGCAATTGAAAAAAGATAATCTATTTAAACGAGAAATTAAAGTATCATATATCTATCTTTATTCTAGATCTATTAAACGCAGAAAAAAATCAAATTCACATGGAGCAAACCGTTTTTATCGTTTTTATTGACACATAACAAAATGATATCAATTGGAAAAGACACTTTCCCTACCAAGAAGGCTCTCCTTTCCGCTATTTAATTCAATCAAATTTAGATATTTAAGGTTTCATACCTTTCCTATTATTTAATTGATAAGTTTAGATATTTTCTGGTTTTCTATTTTAAATAAATGGCACGATCCTTCCTTAAGTGTTTTGTAGTATTTTTTTGGGAAAAAAATAATAATAAGTAGAGAAGGTCTCCCGCATTTTCCATGTCCTCGGTCATCCTTATACATCATTATTATTAAAAAATAATAATGGTTATTCCTCGCAAATATATTGTGAAATTAGTGATAAGTGATTTTTTGAGATATCAATAACATTAAATTTATGAAAGGAATGAACAATTTATTACTAGCATTTGCACCAGATATTGTAAAGGAAAGGCCGTAAGGCATAAATTTAAGAACACAAATACAACAAAAGAATACTTTGATAAAGAATAAAAATATATTGAACGCTCAAATCAATGCCCCATTAAATGGAACCACTTAGTAGACATATCTATCAACATTAGAATTATACACAATGACCAAGAAATTTCCCATATACGAAAACACCTTCCACAACAACCTTTTGTCAAATCCATTGCACCTCTTATTGCAAATTCAGGGAAGGGTGTTGCTCAAATTTCCCTATTAGGATTATTGACAAGAGAGAATGTTCAGTGGTGACAGACATTGTGAGTTCTAAATATGTGCACAGGCCACTTGGCTATCCATTTTTTCAAACCATCTTTTTGGTTTTTGATTTGATTTGGTCAATCCTTTATTGTATCTGCATTGTCTCAGAGCTCTTCTCATGAGTATATTCATCAACAAGATCTTATTTACCTTCTACAAATATCAGGTGCAAAAGTTAACTTACTTGAAGTGAAACCACGATCATATGAAGTGATTGAATATCTGCTACCCCAGAGAAAACCCATTCAGCTCATGGTTTGCTTCATGCATTTATTCTAAATAACCAGTCATTGAGTGGTTCATATTCTGGATAAGTAGGTGGTGATGGCCAAGTCAGTTCAACAAAGTAATCCAGTCTTTCTTCTACCTGGAAAGACACCTACCTATAAGGAATCCAATATTTTTTCTTTTGCGGATACGTATCACCTACATTTCGGCCTTGAGGAAGTTCCTTATTCACACAAATTCAAGGTTATTTCTATGTGGTTAACCTACACTATTTTGACGGTAATTGAACGATGTTTGGAGCACAATATATGGATTGATTTTGAATTCAACATTCTGTCTACACGCGTGTGTCTCAAGCTCATCTTGCTGTCAGCTCATTGACATTGCCAGAGCTTCATCTCCAATGTTCTTCAGGGTAATACATATCCAACGCAAACAACATGATCTCATGTAAGTTTTTTCACTATGTGTAGTCCTTTCAACACAATCACTGCTTTTGCATGCTTCTTTGTTTCTCTTCCTATGCTCCATGCAAAATATACTCCTCTCCAGTCACCTGGGCCAAAAATTAAGAGGGAAAGATTTCTTTTGAAGAGCCTTCCCAATCCAATAAGTCTCGGTTCTTCAACCAATCTCTCCTTTTCTCCAAGTATAATGTTGATTTGTCTCTCTGACATGCCTTTTGATGACAAAAGATCAGTGGTAGGAATCTACCTGAGTATGAAGAGAAAGCAGGAAAACAAGGGGGGCCAAAAGGATCTGGAATGTATGGATATGATCAATATCTCTTTAATTAGTTTTCGGGTTGTAGTTTCAAGTTATCCTTATTAGTGTTTGGTAAGAAAGTCTTCTGCCTTCAAATCTGGAAATGATCCTTTGAGTGTTGATATTTTGCCTTTAAATATGAGGTTGTTAAAGTTGTTCATTAAAATCTGTTAACCTCCTTTTAAGCAGGGTCAACACTGCCACATGTATCTACAAGTTCATCTCACACAACAGCTCTGCTAAGAAATAACTTACTAAATGCTATTTCTTCTTTTCTGCTAGAGAAAATTGATTTGAATGAGGTTTCTCTTCCTTTTACTTAATCGATGTGTTTTATGGGTTTTTTCTATACAACAAGATCACCTTTTTGCAACATCTTAAATAGTATCTTGCTTTTGTTTTAAATCCTCGGTAGTTCCTTTCCATCCTTCATCGTGTTTCTTTCCAATTTATTGAGGGACTAAATAATACCCGATAACACCAGGTCTCAATACCCTATCCAACTCTCATCAAGTATACATCTTCATGATATTTCAAGATATCTTACAACTGCAACATTGAATTCCTTGGCAATGATATTAATATTGCCACTGTTAACTTCGAGAAGAAAGCCAAATTCTTTTGCAAACAATACCTCAAATATACTAGTGCATTTGGTGTTTAGGTTAACCTTCATCCCACAGCTTCCTGCAAAAGCCAACTCCAGCACGAATACAACTATACCCCACCACTAATATCATGACCAGCTGAAAAAATACTTTCTTCAAACAATTTCTAGACTGGAATAATTATTCTCTTGAAATCTAAAACCCTATGAAAGTTGGAGAAAATGTCACCAATCCGATGAAAAATATAAGCAAGAGCATAAACACCTGGTGTTTTCCTTCAATAGGTAAGATTTTGAAATAAAATTCTCCATGTAACACTGATTTTTCTTGCATTGGAGCACATTGAAAACTTCCTTGAATCCCTTGGAAAATAGAACCATTATTAAGATTTGTTTCATAGGCATTCTTGGGCAATTGTTGTTTCATAAATATGATTTTTACATCAAGTAGAATACAAAGACCAATCACATTGTATGCCCCAAGAACACTGTGAATATCATCAATAAATATTGAGGATGCAAGCAGTGGCATCATGCTCGAAATGTAGTCAATCACCTCTTCATTGCTATAAACATAGCCCTAGACATTTCAAATTGAGAATAAAGTAGATCTTATCATGAGGACATCCATGGCTTCCACCACTTTACTATCATTTCTGGCTCCCAGACAATCCTAAATCATGCCTTTAAAATCCTGCATAAACTCAAGTTCATTTAGATCTTCAAACACCATGTAGATTGCACCATTTCTTTCCCTGGAGTTTGAAGTACATCTTTCATACTAAACCTGTTTATTTGAATAATCTTTCAGAAAAGTAATAGCTCTTTGTAGTATATTATTTGTGCATAAAGGGGTATTCTAATTGTTTTGGGATGTTGTGACCTGTATGCTTCACATTGATAACTTCATCTCGTCTGCAATTTGAGTTGTTTTGCTCATTTTGCATCTATAAATGTGTTCTTTGAGAAACTGATCTATCATTAGCTAGACGAGCATAGAGGTGTCCTTATCAATGTCACCAGGGCTGTTATGAAAATGTACCCATGAAATGGAGCCAAAAACACATTTGCTACTATACCTTGAACCTTAATTTTTCCAATAGTTTTCTTTGGCTTACGAGCAGTTCCTTCCAGGGCAGCATCTGTAGAATCATTTCTCAACAATTCTTCCTCTGGTTCCAACAGTATTTGTTGTAGTCTATACAAGTTGCAGACATTTCAATTTACACAATTACTTAATAATATGTAGAGTGTTACCTTCATTGTGAAAGAATTTGCATTTTCCAAACTACATGACAATTAAGAGAAATCAACAAAGACAATTTTGTTAATAACCTACCCAAAGGCATTACACAAAACAATGCACTCATTATGAAGGAATTCAAGAGCTTCCATGTGACCACTGGTCCATGCTCAGAGACAAAGACACACACAGGACTCATAGGCAATGAGGGCTTGCTAGGCTCCCTGACCACTACACTCAATAATTGCAAGCACATTATTGTCAGAATGCATACTAGATGAGAAAAGAATTTTTCTCACTTCTTCCCATCCAGCCAAAAATGTGGACTGTAAATTTGAAGATCGGGAGCATAGGGACTCCATATTTAGAAAGGATTACCTACAAGACTGAAAACTGCATCTGGATGGCATATCTGGCATGATCTTGACTTTACCCACTGCATCAAATACAATGTATTGAAAGCTTAGTTTAAACTGTCTTTCTGAATCATGAGGTGTTTTACATTCACTTGTTTTATTTCAAGTGCAATCAAACAACCATAGACTCCCAAACCTACCTAATAGAAAAATTTTGATGGAAATTATAACAGCACAATAGACCTCTATTCTCTACATCTATTTGTTTCTTTCTCACTACCTTTCAAGAAGAACGAGATATGTTCCATTTAGAAAATAAGGAATAAAAACAAATCAATTGTACTTATTGTTGATGCATCCATATCAAGTCAATATAAAATAACCATGAAAAGAATCATATGCTACTATACCTTGAACCTTAATTTTTCCAATAGTTTTCTTTGGCTTAGGAGCAGTTCCTTCCAAGTCAGCATTTGTAGAATCATTTCTCAATAGTTCTTCCTCTAGTTGCAGCAGTATTTGTTCTAGTCTATACAAGTTGCAGACATTTCAATTTACACAATTACTTAATAATATGCAGAGTATTACCTTCATTGTGAAAGAATTTGCATTTTGCGAACTGCATGACAATTGAAAGAAATTGAAAAAGACAATGTATGGATAAGATCAACATCTCTTTAATTAGTTTTCACGTTGTAGTTTCAAGTTATCCTTATTAGTGTTTGGTAAAAAAGTCTTTTGCCTTCAAATTTGGAAATTATCCTTTGAGTGCTGATATTTAGCCTTTAAATGTGAGGTTATCAAAGTTGTTCATTAAAATATGTTAACCTCCTTTTAAGTAGGGTCAACACTACCACCTGTATCTACAAGTTCATCTCACACAACAACTTTGCTAAGAAATAACTTACTAAATGCTATTTCTTCTTTTCTGCTAGAGAAAATTGATTTGAATGAGGTTTCGCTTCCTTTTACACAATCGATGTGTTTTATGGGTTTTTGTTGTACAACAATATCACCTTTTTGCAACATCTTAAATAGCATCTTGCTTTTGTTTTAAATCCTCGGGAGTTCCTTTCCATTCTTTATCTTGTTTCTTTCTAGTTTATTGAGGCACTGAATAATACCTAATAACACTAGGTCTCAATACCCTATCCAACTCTCATCAAGTATACATATTCATGATATTTCCAGATATCTTACAACTACAACATTGAATTTCTTGGCAATGATATTAATATTGCCACTGTTAACTTCGAGAACAAAGCCAAATTCTTTTGCAAACAATACCTCGAATATACTAGTGCATTTGGAGTTTAGGTTAACCTTCATCCCACAGCTTCTTGCAAAAGCCAACTCCAGCACGAATACAACTATACCCCACCACTACTATCATGACCAGCTGAAAAATACTTTCTTCAAACAATTTCTAGACTGAAATAATTATTCTCTTGAAATCTAAAACATTATGAAAGTTGGAGAAAATGTGACCAATATGATAAAATATATAAGCAAGAGCATAACCACCTGGTATTTTCCTTCAATAGGAAAGCTTTCGAAATAAAATTCTCCATGTAAAACTGTTTTTTCTTGCATTGGAGCACATTGAAAACTTCCTCGCATTCCTCGCAAAATAGAACCATTATCAAGATTTGTTTCCCAGGCATTCTTGGGCAATTTTTGTTTCATAAATGTGATTTTTACATCAAGTAGAATACAAAGACCAATCACATTGTATTCCCCAAGAACACTGTGAATATCATCAATAAATATTGAGGATGCAAGCAGTGGCATCATGCTTGAAATGTAGTCACTCACCTCTTCATTACTATAAACATAGCCCTGACATTTCAAAATGAGAATAAAGTAGATCTTATCATGAGGACATCCATGGCTGCCACCACTTTACTATCATTTTTGGCTCCCAAACAATCCTAAATCATTCCTTCGAAATCCTTCATAAACTCAAGTTCATGTAGATCTTAAAACACCATGCAGTTTGCACCATTTCCTTCCCTAGAGCCTGAAGTAAATCTTTCATACTAAACCTGTTGATTTGAATAATATTTCAGAAAAGTAATAGCCATTTGTAGTATATTATTCATGCATAAAGGAGTATTCTAATTTTTTGGGGATGTTGTGACCTGTATGCTTGACATTTATAACGTCATCTTCTGTGCAATCTGAGTTGTTTTGCTCATTTTGCATATATAAATGTGTTCTTTGAGAAGCTAATCTATCATTAGCTAGACGAGGATAGAGGTGTCCTTATCAATGTGACTAGCGCTGTTATTAAAATGTACCTGCGAGATGGAGCCAACAACACATTTGCTACTATACCTTGAACCTTAACTTTTCCAATAGTTTTCTTTGGCTTACGAGCAGTTCCTTCCAGGGCAACATCTGCAGGATCATTTCTCAATAGTTCTTCCTCTGGTTCCAACAGTATTTGTTGTAGTCTATACAAGTTATAGACATTTCAATTTACACAATTACTTAATAATATGCAGAGTGTTACCTTCATTGTGAAAGAATTTTCATTTTCCGAACTACATGATAATTAAAAGAAATCAACAAAGACAATTTTGTTAATAACCTACCCAAAGGCATTATGCAAAATAATGCACTCATTATGAAGGAATTCAGGAGCTTCCATGCGACCACTAGCCCATGCCCGGAGACAAAGATGCACATAGGCCTCATAGGTAATGAGGGCTTGCTAGGTTCCCTGACCACTACACTCAATACTTGCAAGTGCATTATTGTCAAAATGCATAGCAGATGAGAAAAAAAATTTTCTCACTGCTTCCCATCCAGCCAAAACTGTGGACTGTAAATTTGAAGATCCGGAGTGTAGGGACTCCATATTCAAAAAGGATAACCTGCAAGACTGAAAATTGCATCTGGATGGCATATCTGGCATGATCTTGACTTTACGTACTGCATCAAAAGCAATGTATTGAAAGCTGAGTTTAAACTGTCTTTCTAAATCATGAGGTGTTTTACATTCACTTGATTTATTTCAAGTGCAATCAAACAACCGTAGACTCCCAAACCTACCTAATAGAAAAATTTTGATGGAAATTATAACAGCACAATAGACCTCTATTCTCTACATCTATTTGTTTCTTTTTCACTACCTTTAAAGAAGAATGAGATATGTGCCATTTAGAAAATAAGGAATAAAAACAAATCAATTGTACTTATTATTGATGCATCCATATCAAGTCAATACAAAATAACCATGAAAAGAATCAGATGCTACTATACCTTGAACCTTAATTTTTCCAATAGTTTTCTTTGGCTTAGGAGCAATTCCTTCCAGGGCAGTATCTGTACAATCATTTCTCAACAGTTCTTCCTCTGGTTGCAACAGTATTTGCTGTAGTCTATACAAGTTGTAGACATTTCAATTTACACAATTACTTAATAATATGCAGAGTATTACCTTCATTGTGAAATAATTTGCATTTTGTGAACTCAATGACAATTAAAAGAAATCAACAAAGACAATGTATGGACAAGATCAACATCTCTTTAATTACTTTTCGGGTTCTAGTTTCAAGTTATCCTTATTAGTGTTTGGTAAGAATGTCTTTTTCATTAAAATCTGGAAATGATCCTTTGAGTGCTGATATTTTTCCTTTAAATATGACGTTGTTAAAGTTGTTCATTAAAATATGTTAACTTCCTTTTAAGCGGGGTCAACACTACCACCTGTATCTACAAGTTCATCTCACAAAACAGCTTTGCTAAGAAATAACTTACTAAATGCTACTTCTTCTTTTCTGCTAGAGAAAATTGATTTGAATGAGGTTTCTCTTCCTTTTACACAATCAATGTGTTTTATGGGTTTTTATTGTACAACAAGATCACCTTTTTGCAACATCTTAAATAGCATCTTGCTTTTCTTTTAAATCCTCGGGAGTTCCTTTTCATTATTTATCGTGTTTCTTTCCAATTTATTGAGGGACTAAATAATACCCGATAACACCAGGTCTCAATACCCTATCCAGCTCTCATCAAGTATACATCTTCATGATATTTCCAAATATCTTACAACTACAAGATTGAATTTCTTGGAAATGATATTAATATTGCCACTGTTAACTTCGAGAACAAAGCCAAATTCTTTTGCAAACAATACCTCGAATATACTAGTGCATTTGGAGTTTAGGTTAACCTTCATCCCACAGCCTCTTGAAAAATCCAACTCGAGAATGAATACAACTATACCCCACCACTAATAGCATGACCAGCTGAAAAATTACTTTCTTCAAACAATTTTTGGACTGAAATAATTATTCTCTTGAAATCTAAAACATTACGAAAGTCGGGGAAAATGTAACCAATATGATGAAAAATATAAGCAAGAGCATAACCACCTAGTGTTTTCCTTCAATAGGCAAGCTTTTGAAATAAAATTCTCCATGTAAATCCGATTTTTCTTGCATTGGAGAACATTGAAAACTTCCTCGAATCCCTTGGAAAATAGAACCATTATCAAGATTTGTTTCCTAGGCATTCTTGGGCAATTGTTGTTTCATAAATATCATGTTTACATCAAGTAGAATACAAAGACCAATCACATTGTATGCCCCAAGAACACCCTGAATATCATCAATAAATATTGAGGATGCAAGCAGTGGCATCATTCTTGAAATGTAGTCAATCACCTCTTCATTGCTATAAACATAGCCCCATACATTTCAAACTGAGGATAAAGTAGATCTTATCATGAGGGAATCCATGGCTGCCACCACTTTACTATTATTTCTGGCTCCTAGACAATCCTAAATCATGCCTTCAAAATCTTGCATAAACTCAAGTCTTTTTCTAATAAATAGCAGAACTTATAAACTTTGAAATTACATACCTTGGGTTTAAGTAATAACTAGTTGTGTGTAAAGGTTTATAGAGTTGTTTGTTCTATCTTTCATCAATGGTTTTCCATAGAGGAAGATACTTCTATTTTTATTCTCATATGCTAACTTTATTTCTTCTTTGTTTGATCATCCACCATCCACCATCCACAACATTCTCACAATTTACTCACTAAATAGCATTAGAAACTTCTTCCTTTCTCCAATGAGATGCATTTCATTCATCACAAGAAAATGTCTTCCAAAAATTGGATTTTTACTAAATAATGTATTGCAACAAAATAAATTGTTTTGCAAATCATGTAATGGTTGATCAAACAAGCTCTTTACTTCTAATGTTTTTTGTCATAAGGTTAAGAACACATTAGTGGTTGTAGATGCACCTACTTATGGATTTTCTTCATCTACACATTTCTTCACCCACTAAATTTTGTTAATATCCTCAAGCATGGGGTCCAAGCAATGGGATACACATGAATTCCACCAAATGGTGGGGTCACCATCCTTCTAGGTTCAACATAGTTGGAGGCATTATCTTTGACCACCTTTACAACATTCTCTATCACCACTTCTACAACCAATTAATCTAAAAGACACAACAATAATCATGTATCCTTCATCTAATAAAATGCATCCACATATTTGACAAGCATGGTTCTTTTTGGGCAAGAAATTATGAAATTTAGAAAGTGCGACATATTCCATCAGTACATCCATTAGAAACGATTGTGCGCCATGTTTTAATCCATGGTTGCTAAATACTCTGAGGTATTCATCTATTCTTTAGACCTCACTTTGTAAAAGTGGCCCCTTGATATCATGAAAACTAGGGCCTTTGAAATCTAGACCACAACAAATCTATAACATCAATCATAGGATGATAATATGTATAATTAGTGGCATTGAAAGGTATGGTTGCCTCATACCACCATAGAGTAATGAATTCAAGTATCCTCATTCTCTATCTTCTTAAATTTAGCATCAATGATGGGTTGAGCACCAAGGGTTGTGTGGGGTACAAAGAAAGAGTCAATTGCTTTACATGCCCTATTCAAACTAGATGAACTAGGGCCAAAAACATGTCCATCTACAATTCTAATAGGAAAATTGGAGGGTTCTTCCAAATTAGGCATACACTCTTCAAGTTCAAGGTCATTGTAAACAACATCATCCTTTTGACTTTTCCCTATCTCTTTTATAATCTTCTTGGTCATGCCATTCTATACTTTCAAGGCTTCAATTAGACCTTTCATACCTCTTTTTAGCTCAAGAGGGACCTTTTTACAAGGTATTTCTTTCCCTCTTTCATGTGTTAAGTGTTATTTAATCCTATGGATAACCCCGCCTTTAACTCTCTTCCCACATTAGTTGCATATACGTATGCCCTCTTCATCCAAATGGAAATATATTAATGTTGGATCTTTCTTGCTTTTGGGGGCCATGGAAATTTTACAGCAATAAATAAAAATCTACATATAAAACCCTACAAATTCTTAATTTTTAAGAAAAGAACAACAAATTTTTAAGAGAAAAATAGAAGAAGAAGAGAATCCTTGATATACCTTGAGAAGCCTTTGAAATGTTGAGAAGAGCAACTCAAAACAATAGAAAACAACTCTCTAACATCCCTGAAAAATCTATAAATGACCCATTCAATCACCTCCAAAAACAACCCAAGATATTTGGAAAAAAAACCCCTTAAATCAGCTCCAAATCTTCCTAAGAAATTCAACCCAAAAGATCTCCAACTCAACCCTAATATTAACTAGCTCTCCAAACCTGCCCAAGGACACCCTTAAAATAGCCCTACAAATATCTCTTCCAACCCACTTAAAGAATTGAACTCAAAACTTTTAAGAAGCGAGAAGAATGGTGTGAGTGAAACAAAGGTGGGGAGGGTTGCCTTTAAATGGTTTTTAGGGGGCTAGGGTTGATTTAAAGATGGGGCACTCTAGATTTTTTTTTAAATAATTTTTGTGGGTCCTAAGTCATGTTGCACAATGTCATATATAACCAACTAGTGCATCCTTTTCTAGTTTGTGGAAACTGGTCAACCTAATTTCAACTCCAAACCAATTGGACCAACCAATTCCATTAATTTTGGGTCATAATTTCCACTATGTCAATAATGCTCTTACAGAGTAGTATATAGAGGTTGAATGAGAATGCATGATTTGGAGGATGGTGGATGTGGTGAGGATGCTATCAACTCAGAATCCAATGGTGCTTCCCCACATGTTTAACATGAAGGGTAGGCAAATTGTGGTAGACTAGTGATTGGTTTATGTAATGTAGATAAAATAATGAATGTTTAGCATCTGAGATGATGCCTTATTACTAATAAAACACATAATAAAGAATATCTTAGTAAATTAGTGTACCAAAACAAACCAACTGCATCCACAATGAATGAGTGAGATCATGCAATCTATGAGTAAAACAAACGGTTTAGCTAGCGAGCGAAATTGCAATTTGCTACATCAGGGAGAAACAATAGCCATGAGATTGCATTGTTGACCATAAATATTAATATGTATCTGATGGAACTGGGAAGACTCTTCAAGGAATCTTGATCATTTCATTCACAAACATGAAAAATTATGCATCTTGGCTGTCGTAGAAACTACAACAACTGTCATTATTTCTTCAACTACTCTTGCTGACTCCGCCGCTTGCCGCCGACTGCCATCTACCATTGTTATAAGAATAGGGTTTGTTGACGTCTTCACTAATACTCTAACAAACCTCCCCTTAATCATGACGATCTAAACTTTAAGGTGCCTATTGGTCTCAGTCTCAGCTAGGCCTTACAACAGTACATACAAAAAAAAAATAAACAAACAAACAAAACAAAACAAAAAACAAAAAAAAAAAACAAAAAACAAAAAAAACTTAATAAGGGGGCTTTCATATTTTGCTGTTGATTTAACACAACACAACTCTCTTCAGTGGGCATGGTATTGCAAACATTTTTATCTGCCACCAGTCCACTAGATACTCTCTGTGATCTATGCCACACAAGCATCACGATCTTCATCATTGGAGACTTAGTTGCAGACACTCCTACTTGTGAACACTCAACTGGATACTCTCTACGCCACATAGGTGTCATGGTTGACACACCCTTCTTTAGCGGTCACTCAGTTGCAGACATTCTTATCTGCCAACACTCCACTTGAGCTACGCCACATAGTTGTCATGGTCGACACAATCTTCATCAACGGACACTCGGTTGCAGATGCTCTTATCTGCCAACACTCCACTAGATCTACACCACACATGTGTCACAATCTTCATCATCAAACACTTAGTTGCAGATACTCTTGTCTGCCAACACTCTATTGGACCTATGCCACATAGGCATAACGATCGACACAACCTTCATCAGTGGACACTCCATTGGAAACAACGCTCTCCAACAACGTCAATAATAGGGAAGACTCCACTTGCCCTTCACAACCACCGAGCCATCTTGTAGTTCTTCACACCACAAAGCTCACATCTCTGCACACCATCGAGCTTACAATTTTGACTCCGAGCTCACATGCTCCTAGGCCCAGTCAGTGGCTCTGGCTCCACACTTGCTCAGAGATTCACTAGCCATACATGCTAGCTGCACACAGATTCCCCACTATATTCTCCAGGCAAAGTCAACCACGTTTTCTCCCACATCGCAGCCATTCGAGATCTTTTGACTGAATTCAAATTTTGGATTACCACGGACTTGATGTGAAGCTTGGCATGAACATAAAATTCCATTTCCAGTTGCCATAATTCCCACATATTTTTCCATTTTCGTGGGTGGATAAGACCTGCTTTAATCTCCCTTAAAATAAACATTCCCTCTCACAAAATTAGCAATATCCCTTAAAATAAACATTCACTCTCACAAAATTAGCAATATCCCTTAAAATAAACATTCACTCTCACAAAATTCCTTAATGGACATTCATTTGATGTCGTCCACCTCTACCTCACTACATCATACTGCAGCGCGATAATGCGGCTTCACACCTCTTCCTAGCTTGGAATCCAACGCCAAACACTCATGATTCCTTTCGAACACCAGGCACCACCAGCAATTGAATTAATGACTTGTTGCAATGTAGCGACGAGAGGTGTGTTGTCTTCACACAACAAACATGTCCAACACACTTCCTCACCACAACCGCTTCAACTCAAAACAACGACAAGGCTCAAAGCCTTTCCTCCCATACGCTCATGCAACACGAAACCTTCAACTATGTTCCCAACTGTGCTCACCACTAAACAACATTTGAACACAGATTATCGGCTACACAGATTCGCTCTGGACAGTGGCAGTGTCCATAGGCAATGACAACTCCACGATGCTACTCTACGCATAGCAGGCCAAACAACACAACAACACACCAAGGTCGATTTGCCACTCTCCAAGACAGTCGCCACACGCAGTGCTCTTAGGGCGATCAGAACAGTGCAACAACACGACTCACGACCTCTTCACACTGCTCAACACCATCGAGCTTACTCGAACTAGCTTCGATACGAGTTGATGGAACAAGGAAGACTCTTCAAGAGAGCTTGATCATTTCATTCACAAACATGAAAATTTATACATCCTGCCTATCGTAGAAACTACTACAACTGTCATTATTTCTTCAACTACTCTTGCCTCTAATACCAGTTGATGGAACTGGGAAGACTCTCCAAGAGAGCTTGATTATTTCATTCAAAAACATGAAAATTTATACATCCTCGTTGTCGTAAAAACTACAACAATCATTCACACACATGAAATTTTATACATCCTGGCTGTCGTAGAAACTACAACAACTATCATTATTTCATCAATTACTCTTGCCTCCTATACTAGTTGATGGAAATGGGAAGACTCACCAAAAGAACTTGATCATTTCATTCACAAACATGAAAATTTATATATCCTAGCAGTCGTAGAAACTACAACTGTCATTATTTCTTCAACCACTTGCCGCCGACTGCCATCTACCACCATTATAAAAACAAGATTTTCCAGTATCTTGATTAATACTCTATAAGTATCATGTTTCATATCTATATTTATTAACTAAAACTTTAATATCACATTGAGTACACATTATTTCCAAAAACAAAAGTTATTTTAACTTCAATGTGAGAAAGGAATGATGAATATGTTATTCAATTAGGATGGTAGATAGCCTTAATCTTGTTAACGTCTTTGTGTCACTACCTAAATATCTACTTACCCCCAAGTTGTTATATTTATCTATCACTTTCATTACTACACAAATCACAAATTAGAAAGATACGCAGATTTACTATTTTAATTGTTTTAAAATATAATATATAATTGTTTTAAATTATAAAATATGTTTAAACTAAAATTATCCCACAATGGAAATTATTGAGAGAAATTTCCATTTCTAGATAAAATAACATTGGTAGAGGACCTTTTTTTATCATGATAAAATATTTTTTTATCATGTCTAACGGGTAGATACTCCATCCACCATTAGTATCCACCTCATCCATCATTAATATCCACTTAAAATATTGAACAAAATAAAAAAAAAATCTTCTCACTATTATATCCCAAAATTCCTTATTATATCCCAAAACTTCTCTTAATATGGACCATTGTGGAAATCCATACTTTCTTATATAGAGAGGAAATTTTCAACACAAGGTAAAAGCCTTAAAAATGATAAAAGCAGTCCTCCTAATTCTCGAGTCTACATAAAATTGATTCTGTTGTTGGTTTATTTCTTTGTTGTTGACTCGAATACCAATGGTTTTGGTTCAAGGGAATAGGGGTATGGGGATTTTTGGTTTTCTCAACTCATGTGTAATGTCATCCGATGTTGGAGGTCGTGCAGGGAGTTCTGATTCTCAACTCTACATAAAATTTCTTTAATATTATATATATATTTGTACCTTAATAAAAATATATATTTTCGACGCTTAATGGTAGTTTTGTTCGAAAAAATTACATCATATTTATGACTTGTGATTTAGGATGATTTAGATGAATCATGTGGCTTTTAAGTGAATTTTCCTTATATTTTGGGCAATAAGCTTATTGATTGAATTTTTTCAATGATCTTTAAACTGTCTCAACATTTTGTTAATTTTTTTCTACAAATTATTCCATGGAAGAACAATATGGTGGTGAAGAGGAGGTAAAGATATTACCCATTTTGTTGTTCGGAGTTTCACTGAAATATTTCAAAAATATCAATGCTTTTCTTTGTCTTTGTTATTGCAGCTTCCACAGACAAATCCTGGGTTGAACAATACTCCATTTAAGTTTACAAAATATTTAAATGCTTACATGCTCGTCTATGTTAGAGAAAGTGACAAGGACAAGATTATCTGCAATGTCGATGAGAAGGACATTGTCGAGCACCTAAGGGTGAGCATTTTGGTTGTGAAATTGTTCAACTATCATTGTTTGGTTATGTATTAGAGATTTCTCAAGTTGGTTTCATCCAATATCTTGGTTGTTCAACTATCGGTGTTTAATTATGTATTAAATCTTTCGTCAAGTTACTTGGTTCATTCAATCTCTTGTTTATCGTGATGCTAAGCACCATGCATTTATATTTTATGGTAATGTAATGGCATCTACATACTTGGTAGGAAATATATATGAAACATTTTAAGTGTCCTGTACAGAAATGATCAAGAAGTAAAGTGCTTAGAATCTCTATTACATAGTGTTACGCAAAAATATCGTCACCTTGATTATTTGCAGTCGGTATGGGTCTATCACCACCTATGCCAGTTTCCTAAGCAAGTCTCAAACCTCAGCTCTTCAAAACAAGCTTTAGAAATGAGAGAAAGTCATCAAAAAGCAATGTAACTCTGGTTCCGCACTTTCTCTCACTTTTGCCTGCGGGCCCGCACCTTTTGTTCAGGATATCTGCGTACTTATACGCTCTGTATGTAAAGGGGAGGGTGCGTACCCCTGT
>APFE031069410.1:188961-204398 GCA_000404065.3 Pinus taeda | reverse complement strand
TTAAATTGAAAAAAATATACTAAGACAATAATAATTGTTATATTAAGACAATAATAGTGTTAAATTGAAAATAATAAGAGTGTTAAATTGAAAAAAATGTACTTTGCTTTGAAATAATAATTGCTATATTAAAAAGAAAAATTGAAAAAATGTACTTTAATTTGAAATAATGATTACAAAAAAAAACATTGAAAAAAATGTATTTTAGTATGAAATAATAATGGTTATATTAAATTGTGTTTGGAAAATCTTACATCCCCATGAAAAAAAACATGTTACATCCCCAGTCAGGGAAAAAAACCTATTTTTATATCTCTCTATACCCACTTCCAACTCTTTCACAATAATTTAAGCCTCAGAACAAGAAGGGGCTTCAGGTCCAAAGCAATTCACCGTCTCACCAAAAAATAAAGCAATAAAATAATATACAACCTGCTACACTAAGTTATTTCTCCTCCTCTGCATAACCATTTCTAGCAGTTATTCCGCCAACATTAGCCTCTTCCTCCTCTTTATTTCATTTCATGTGAACAAACCAAACTACTCCAATTCTTTTTGCCTTGCAACAAAAAGGGTGCCAGTCCACCTTCAGAATGAACGAGACATGTCTCATCCACATAACTGGGAATGCATCAGGTTGAGAAGATCTCAACATCTCTAGGTCCTTGAGCAATTGGGTGTTTTCATCAATTTCAACATTTTTCTCCATATGTAGTGTGCTTATAATGCAAGGGTAATAAACTCATTAATATTGACTTCTCTTGTATGTTGGGCTCTTACTACTTGAAGCTTGGAAGGCAGAAATTATGATAACAAGAAAAGAGAATAAATAAAATAGAAAGGACTAAAAACTTGGTGTAATTCAAAGCGTGTAGCTTCACACTCAATTTCCATTTACCTTCCACCACAACTTCTGCTTCAACTTGAATATGAGCAAATTCTGCAGCTTTTGGTTGTGCTTGAAGCCTTGATTTCTTTGATGGAAATTAAGCAATGTAAAAAACAACACCATGCCACAAGATCAATCAAAGCCTATAAACTCAAAGCTTCTAATTTCAACCTTCTCTTAAAGGACTTTCTAATTCATCTCGTTTATGCTGCAACTTCTCTCGTTCTCTCCTGTGACCCTTACACATACAAGGAATAAATGCCAAATCAAAAGCGTTCATATTAGAGAAAGAGAAAATAATTTCCCCCCGATGACTCAACCTGTATAATTGCAAAACCATCGAAAATAAGTGGACCCAAACAAGTAAAAATGAAAAAATCAAATGACCATATTACAAATGTCAGGCCACATAGAGACATGAAATGTTAAAACCCTTCATGTAAGGACAACTCTTCATTTAACGCCTATATAAAAACAAATCCAAAATATTATACCCACCTCAGCTTCAGCTTCATGAGGTTTATCCTTTTGCTGATTTTTTGCTTCACTATAGTTATTTTCATTGAGACAATAATTTACAATTTTCGCAATTCAAACAAGGTTTCGTTGTTAGAAGCATCAATATCAACCTCAATTTCATAGTCATCTTGACTCAGACCAAAACTATGTTTCCTGAAGAAATTGAATATTTTCTCAGGAATATCACCTGAAAGGGATTCAACATCCCTGATGAGCATTTTGTTTTTCCCCTATTGACATTATCTACTTGCAAGGCACAAACTTTTCATTCAGATTTACTGACACAGAAGCAGGCTTAAGCTAATTATTCTGCTTAGGTCTCTCCGCAACTTTTTTTTGGCATTGCTAATGTTGTTGCTTTGTTACAATGGGATATACAACCTTCAGGTAAACACCCATTGGGATTATATGTCATTGCATTAGAAAATGTGAGCCTAACATCTGCAACAAACTCATGTGGGTCTAAATAGACATCCATTTCAAGCTTCCTCTTCAAACTCATGTGGGTCTGAATAGACATCCATTTCAAGCTTCCTCTTGATGGTACCCAGATCCCACCAGTGGAGGCCTGCAACGATAAAATTGAACAACTAGTTTCTTGGATACCCCAAATTTGATTCCTCACCCAACAAATCATAGTCTCTTTCACTAACCAAATAACAAATATTGGATTTTTTCTAAGCAAGATGCACTTTTTTTTCCAGATATATCCTATGTGTGAGATTCAAACCTGCATTAATCAACTCAAAATGCCCAAATCTTTGGAGCCTTCATCACATCGCCTCTCCACCACAAAAAACATAACCAGTTCCAAAACCAATGGGAAGGTGTTGGTCCTGCAACGCAAAAATCGATAGAGTTCCAGAACTGGGTAGAAGTTGGGTAGAAGTTCTTGGACTGTACATCTGTTAGATCTACGTAGAAGTTTTTTTTATTGCATACATATGTCCCTTGTATAGAGCTATTGGATAGATGTCACAGTCACCTTAAAATGGTAGACGAAAATGTGAGGAGAACGGATTCAAAAGAAACGTCGATAGGCGTAGCAAGCTTGCAACTGAAGAGGAGAAACAAAGATGTCACCTGGGTACAAAACAAACTCCAGGAGATTCCCTCTAGGGCTTCCATTATGGACAGGTTGAACCCCAATCTGCTCGAAACAGAGGAGGGCGACTGTTATCCTCTCTGCTGCAGAATGTCTGAATCCCTAATGAATTAGGCAGGTCGGCAGACTTACCCTAATGAAATGGGCACCTATGTTGCTGTCGATCATTTGAGTCTCAAGAAGGTCGTGACATCCTAAAACCCATTCAGAGCAGAAGATTTCTACAGTTTCTAAGTACCATAGGTGTCATCCTTTACATTTAACAACTACCAAAGTAGCATTGTTCTTATTACACACGGCATCTTAATTGGACAAGAATAAGGGCGGGTGGATGAAATTGTAGTCAAAGTTGTTTAGGGCATCCCTGCACAAACAAGAAAACCAGTAAAAAAAAAATAACCCTAAAAACAGAACAAAAGCACAAGAAACCTGGCCTGGCGCTCCTTCTCTTGCAGAAAAATCCGCCCTACGTGGCCCTCCTCATCCTTGTGGCCCTCTTCCTACAGAAAAATCTCATGCAGCACAGAACGGACGAGCTACGTAGACGGACGTGGTGGGCTGGGTTTAATTAATTTTTTAACTAATAACTGTTTTTTAATGTTTTAGTTGGACGGTAGATAATTGTTGAATCGTCTAACAATAGATCTGACTGTTAACATTAGGATAGAAAGGCATTTAGGGGAGTTCATTTCAGAGAGAAACACCTTACGACATAATTATTACTATTTCTAATATTTCAAAATATTAATAACATGATGTAAGCTAAATTGTTTTCTTTTCAAAATTAGGAAAAATAATCTTTAATGAAGAATGTGAATTTATTTATTACTATTTTTTATATTTAAATTTTAATAATTGATGTTTATATAAGGTTCGATTTTTTTATATTTTTATTTAAATAAGAAAATATATATATTACTTATTTGAGAAAGTAAAAACAAATTAAGGTCATTGATTTAGTTAATGAATAATAATTGGTTTTCATCGAAGTATGTGTAGAGGGTTCTTAAAAGTATGATTAATATAAACAAAGTTTAATTAGCTTACACATAGTAAGAAATTATTATGGCCAATGGTATTTAAATTAAAAGCCTAGTTTTATTGAGAAATTTTCATGAAATTATTCACAAGTTCTACAACACTAATTCATTAAAATCATTTTTCTAATAAAGAATTATTATGGTTAATAGAATTTAAAATAAAAATCTAGTTTTGTTAAGAAATTCTCACTGAATCATTTAGTATATGTTTTACAACAATAATTCATTAAACTCATTTTTATTATCCATTTCAAAAAGGATTAGAGAATATTATTGTGAATTTGAAGTGGTGAATTTGAATTAAATTATTATAAGGTACTCAAAATTTTATTCATATGAAAATAATAATACAATATAAATACATGAGGCTATGTTTCGAGATAGCTAGTCTATCTTAGTCATACAATCTCTTGGTTGAGTGAATATCTCAATCACACACCAATCTAGAAAGCTAACTAGTTGGAAAGAATCTCCCAACCAAATAGACCTCAACAAACTCCCAAATACTAGGAACAGAGTCGTGTGCATAAAAAGAATCACAACAAAGACAATTATGAATTATATTTTTCTAAGTCACTCCCTTAATGACTACTTGTGTCAATCTCATTCAGCAAAGTCTAACTATGGTCCTAAGGTTTTTTTTTTTTTTTTTTTTTTTTCGTTCTCTACTAGAGGAATCGGCAACTGCGGTGGTATCGTACTCGCGTTACACGGGGTCGAATCCCATCGGCTACCTCTATAACCTCTAGGAGGGTCCGCCCAGGCCGCCTTGAACGTCCCTCGGGTATTCTTGGGGTTTGAACTCGTGACTTGCATAGCAGCACGAATGACTTAGCATATCATCCGCTTGCCACTAGACCAAACCCCTACGGCCTACTATGGTCCTAAGGTTGACAAACATGATAAAAAAAGAATATGTCGATGTCCATATAAAAGAACAACCATCTACTGGAATGCATAAGTACCAACCACTGCAACCATTATTTGCATACTTGTACCTGTACCTATACCTATAAATCTCCCTCCATAATCGTCATCATGGATTCTCTCTAATTACCCATAAACATGCTTAATGTTTTATCGACATACCCTAAACCATGTCGAGTGTTTTGTGAGTTGACCCTAAACCATGCCTACAAAAATCTCTGTCCACTTCACTCTCACACGTGCTTTTTGGTTTACCACAAACCTATATTGCAAAGTGGTTTTTGGCTTATCACAAATCCACACTTCCAAAGTGGTTTTAAGATTACCACAAACTTTATGGGGGTACACATGCCTTAGAAGGCTAACAACACAACTTCAGGTATATAATATCACAAACTTTTGAATGATCAGTACAAAACATTCTAGACTTCTTACTAATAAATGTATGTGACACATAATACACCATCATCATGAGTCTATTCCACTAAATCACATACACTTTCACCTAGTTGTCCATCATCTTTTAATATCGGATGTAGCTCCTTTGATGTCATCTTCATTATCATGTCTTTAGTACATTTGGTAGTCAATAATTCCCGCAAATAAATTTGTCTATTGTTGAAATGACCAATTCCAACATAAACTCAACATGTGACCATAGTTGGCTAAACTAGTTTTCAAGCCTCCTATCTTTTCGATCAGACATATGTAATTTAATTTACATGACTTGATACAATCTAATAGTTTGTTTTGACCAAACATAATTATAACTAAGATGTCCCAACATAAATAACAGAAATGAGGGTCGCCTTTCCCATGCCATTGTTTTTCACAAATAAGATTTCAATGGAAAACAGAACAAAAGGTAGAGAAAATTTGGTTAAACGATCCAAGAATGCCATACAAATCAGTTCCAAGTGGCTATAGGCTCAACGCTTCACAATTCCCTTTCACTGATTAAAATTTGTGCGACAATCCACCTGATCTAACTACACTACAAAAAGGGCCTTGACTCTCCGTCAGTGCAACGATTCTCTCCTGTCAACGGATCTCTTGAATAGACACAATCCTGAACAAATTTTACCGAGCTCCCAAGCATGAGGTGAATTCCAATTGTAGTGAATCTCTTCCGTTGAGTGATATCAGGAGTTGAAGAAGCCCGAGCTACGTTTTAGTAACTAAGATAATGGACCAATGTAATTTCTATCAGGGATGATGCAAAGGAAAAGTTATTACTGAATTGAAGGAGCTCGAAGTAGACAGCTCTACACCACGGGTTCCGCTTTGCTCTAAATAAATTGAACCGTATATGATTCACTGCCACCAATCCCATATACTTCTCTCGCACTTTGCAATCTCGTTTCGGACTTAGTGCCTTATCTATTTAAATCAACGATTTCTTTCAAATCAATGAAACGGTCAACCTCGCGGTTCACTTCTTCAATCATCTTCATCACCTCTTCTTTGGTTGCCTCTCAACAACACGGGACCTCGAAAATGAAGTTTGTTCCACGCTAACTAAATGTCCATACGACAGTCTCGATTTATGATCTCTTCACTGCATGGTGATGGATTCCACAAGGGTGCTTCACAGTACTGAGGTTGTGATGACTCTCCATTTTGATCTCCATAATCAGAGCCTTCATAACAACGCTCAGACCTTTTTATTCACCAACAGGCCCCACGGTGCGTGCCAAGCTCGATCCTCTCTCTCCAGCTCACTACACGGTAGGCTCTCATAAAAAAACAATAATGACTGTTTTTTTATAGAATAAACACTACAATCTTCATATTGACGCTGACAACAATCGCTCACACAGATCTCATGCCATTCCAAATCTTTGATAAGTTGGGTGGATGCAAGGATCAAGTCAAGTGGATGGGGAAGAATGCCTATGTTGTGTGGATATTTTCTTTCTTGAAAAATTGATTGATGACAATTGTGAACCCGACTGACGTGAGGATTTTAGTGGTTGGACTTGAAGGTTAATGGAAAAATTACTCACTAACAACACTCTTTATTCCCAAACACTCCCATGAGGGAGGCCAAGCCTAGGCCTATACCACACTCCCATGAGGGAGGCCAAGCCTAGGCCTATACGGGCTCTATACCAAATTAAATTATCATAAGGCACTCAAAATTATATTTATAGGAAAATAATAATACAATATAAATACATCACGATATGTTTTGAGATAGTGAGTATATCTTGGAGATACAATCTCTTAGTTGAGTGAATGTCTCAACCACGCACCAATCTAGGAATATAACTATTTGCAAATAATCTATGAACCAACTAGACCTCAACAAAATCCCAAATACTAAGAACAAACTCATGTACATAGAATGAATCACAACAAAGGAAAATAGGAATTATATTTTTTCAAGTATTTGTGTCATATTTCTTGAGAATGAAATGTCATGACGGTTAATTTGTTTTATCTTGGGTGGTTTGGAGGAATGATTCTTATCCTCCCTAACTAGGTTCAATTCCTTGAAATTTCATGATGAGATTTGTTGCGATGACTTAGAGTCTTGTTGTTATGATGAAACAATACCATAATACAATTTCCTCAGTAGTTTCAACAAGCACTTTAGTTCATTCATTTATCACACAATGTTTATTTTACTAGCTTCTTTTTATAGAATTCAACTTGGATGAAATTTGGTTTCAAGGAGCTTTAGCACTTTGATTCAATCGCTTATCTAATAATGTAGATTGTAGTGACACACCTAGTAAGGCTCATTGTCATCCCTACTAGCTTCATTTTATAGAATTCAACTTGGATGAAGTTTGGTTTCAAGGAGCTTTAGCGCTTTGGTTCAATCACTTATGAAATAATGTAGCTTGTAGCGACACACCTAGTAAGGCTCTTTGTCATCCCTAATGTTAATTAAAATATTTTAATGTGAATAATATTATAGGTATAACATTTCAAGTAATTTTAGTATTCTACATTTTGGCCCAAATATTTGTTGGAATTGCAAACTTAGGTTGTGTAGTTTGCACAATCCAAGTTTCGAAGAGGATTTTGAAAGTGTTGAATAATTCCTCCATTCAAAAATGCACTTTCAATAATGAAAAATTACACATGGTATATATAACTAGTATAAATCCATCTTAACCAGTATATCAAGCTCCTATAGGGATCAAATATGTCAAATGCTAACATTTTTCTTAAGTTATGCACTCCAAAAGAAATTGGCACCTCAAGAGATTTTATCCACTGATCTATCAAGTTCTGTTAAGGATCAAATATCTCGAGGTGAAAACATTTTTTAAGTTATACACTTTGAAAGAGATTTGAATCTCAAAAGATTTTATGTCTTTGGGTGCTTGATAGAGACATGATTAAAATAGATCCATATTGATTTTTCTCAAGAGTTGCATACATATTTTTTTTATCAAATTCATTAAAAAAATTATGAAAAGTTGAAGAAACATTATATATAAGTGGTTTCGTATGAAGGTGATTTGGAATTTCCACATATGTTTAACATTTAATTAACAAGTGAAATAAAAGAAAAAAACAAAACTTATATATATATATATATATGCTATATTAAAGTAAACTAAAGTAAAAAAAAACGAAACAAAATTAAACATTTTTTTATTGATTAAAATAATATATAATATATATTATAATATATATATATAATCGAATGCCAATAATATATGACGGGAGCGAAGCGAGTACAGGAATCGACATAGGTGTGCGACTAGGATTTGTGCACACTCTGTGACCTCCCCTCAGTGCCTTTGGTTTAGGCCCTCGGGGCCCTACCATCCATGGCAGATCTACAACACCATCTTTGTTCCCGCTCCTTGAAGGATATGGTGTCTGGTCAACCACTAGACTAGGCTTCTTTCTTCACAAAGTTTGCCTCCAAATTTGCCTTCTATATGCTCCCAGGAGAAAGATCTGACAAAGAAGGAACAACTCATCCACAACAAAATGAGCTTCCCGAAAGGAATGAAGATACAGTGAAAATGTTAACAAAATATACTCGGGCAGAGAAGGGTAAGGCCGCAGACTTGCCCTTCCCTACTAACGTCAATCCTTCAAAAGCTTAGGAGCAACCACAAGATCAAGAGAAAAAGACTAAGAATAGCAGTAACCCTAAAGCCAGGAAAATCCCAGAACTAGAAATACAGGATCCTGGAGTAGCTTAATATATAGAATACATGCAGGAACACATAGTTATATGCAAGTTCATGGGAGTATGGCCAACTGAAAGAGCCATGAACTAGTGGATCCAGAGCAAATGGACACCTAAAGGGGGGATCAAACTTGAAATTGGCCCCAAAGGATTTTTCATCATCATGTTAGACCTCCTAGAAGATAGAGACAAAATTTTTGGAGGACCCTATTTCTACAATTCAATCAGTTTATACATGAGATTCTAGAGGGAGAACTTCACACCGGAAAAAACAGGATTTTACTAGGGTTCCAGTCTAGGTCCACGTCTACTCCCTAGCAACTGATTATTGGGCTCTTTCAGTCTTGAAAGGAGCAAGAGACCAACTAGGGTAGTACATCAAAATATCTGAAGGCACTGGAATAGGCAACTATGTTTCCTATGCCTGAATCTATGTATATATAGATGTCTCTGGTGCCCTACTAGAACCAATCAAATTAATCTTCAAGGATGAAGTCTAGATGAAAAGTATAGACTATGAACACATTCCCTTCTGATTCAGAAAGTGTCATGAGCATGGGCATCTTTCCCAAGACTTTCCCATGAATAAAACCCCTGAAATGCAAGAGCAAGCAAATAAACAAAAATACAGTGAAGGATTCATCAAAGTCATCTCCAAGAATAAGAATAACAGGAAAAAAGTTATCCCAAAAAAGAATCAATTTAAAGAAGAAAGCCAAAATCAGTTCAATCTATTGAACAATACCCAAGAGCAAATGGATCCTAACGAGTTGATAGTAGATGAAGCAGCAGAGGTAGAAATGAAGTCAGTAGATAGTGAACACATTGAACGGGATACAGGTAACACCAAGAGAGGAAAGGACTAGGTGTAAGAGGATATATAAATGTCGCAGTTAGAAACAAAGGAAACACTAGAGGAAAACACAATAGAGGAATCCTTGCAGGGGGTACGCCTTGCAACAATTGCAAAGGAAAGGAAACTAAAGGGAATAAATTCCATATTAGAACAAAATTTGCAAAAAATCGAAGGAGCTTATCTCCTCGAGGAATAATTAAAACTCAAAGCTCACCATACACTACAAGAAAGCACAATTTGAAAAGGAATATTAGCCAATATTCGAGTAGAAGGACTCAACCTAAAAGGCTCAGGAAGAAAGTGAGGATAAAAGACCACTAATCAACTCCTTCAAGAACTGGGTGCCAAGGTAATCAACGAGGGAAAGGTAAAGGCTCTAGCTCTATACCCATCTACATTTCAATGAATTGCATCTCTTAGAATATTAGGGGACTAAACAGTCCTAGGAAGAAACACATATTAAAAAGAAGAATCATGTCTAATGATCCTGACATCTTGAGAATTCAAGAAATGAAGCTTGATTCAAATCACCCTCCCTTCCTTCTCAAGTTGTGCTTTGAGCCTTACAGCTCCTTAGCTAATACGGCTACAAGTACGGTGGGGGGCATAATGACTCTTTGAAAAAAATCTCAATTCGATATTATTTCCTTTTTGGCCACTCACCATTCCATAACAGTGATCCTGAGAATCTTAGGCACCAATGAGGCCATTTTCATAACAAATATTCATTCCCTACACAAGCTAACAGAGCATATCAAAATGCTCCAAATCATATCCAGCCTCCTTGAGCCTTTGCACCACCCTCTCTTAATCATAGTTGGTAATTTAAATATGATAACTAACTTATCTGAAAACAAAGGAGGAATACAGAAGTTAGACAATGACTCTGAAGCTTTCCTTGCTACCATAGAAAACCTCAACCTCATCGACATTCCCACTAGCAATGGACTATTCACCTGGAATAATAGAAGAGGAGGAGACCATCAAATAGCCTCCCGTTTAGACTGCTTACTTCTTTACGAGGAAACTTACCTTGCCTCTTGGGAAACAGAGGCGAGAATCCTTTCACAAGCAGGCTCTGATCACTGGCTTATCCCTCTCAGTATTCAAATTTCGATTGGTCCGAAGAATAAGCCCTTTAGATTTGAGGCCTTCTGGTTTGATCACCAGGATTTCATTGATAAAATGAAAAAATGGTGGACTTACTCTCCCAGCAGAACTGGTAACAAAATGTATACTTTCCAACAAAAGTTAAAACATATCAAAGAATAAATCAAAATATGGAGCACAGATACATTTGGCAACATCATCACGAATAAAAAAAACTTGGAACACCAACTTGAACTTCTCTAGCAACAACAATAATTGAAGAAGGGATTATGGAGAATAGTAAACAAGGTGAACAATGACGACAACAAAGCTGGGACAAAATAGCCATTCAGGAAGAAAAGTTGTGGCAACAAAAGTCTAGAATAAATTGGCTAAAATGTGGGAATACGACCTTTTTCCATAAAACAATGATACAGCACAGGAGGAACAACAAAATTCTAGCTCTGAAGAATCAAGAGGGTCATCTCATTCACTCTTAAGAGAATTTTGAAAAGAAGCTCAGCCATTATTTTAGCTCTCTTCTCAAAAAGCGAAGGAATGATCAGGATTAGGACATCAAAAAAACCACCAAGAATATCCCCAAAATCTTCATGGAGGACCTTAACAAAATGGTCATAAGGAAAGTCTCCCTCCAAGAAGTGTAAGATTTGGTCATGGGAATGCCCAATGGAAACGCTCCAGGCCCGGATGGGTTCACCATTGATTTCTACAAAGTTTGATGGCCTATCATAAAATTGGAAGTAAATACCCTCATTAAGGAACCTTGAATTTAGAATTATATCCTTAAATCCCTTAACTCTACTTCCCTGACTCTGATACCCAAGGGAATCTCCGTGAATTGCCCGAACAAATTCAGGCCCATATCCCTATGCAATTTCGTATACAAAATAATCTCCAAATTTCTTGCCAATCGAATCAAAGTCATCGTCCCTCTCCTCATCTCCCATCAACAGTCTAGCAATGTGGAAGGAAGACAAATCATGGATAGTATCATCTTCTCACATGAGATTATTCATTCTCTCAAATCCCCAAAAAAACCAGGTATGATGACTCAACTAGACATGTCCAAATCCTTTGACAAAATTAGCTAGAACTATATGAGACAGGTCCTGGAGTTGTTTGGTTTCCATAAAGATAACATCACGTAGATCATGGAAATGGTGTCAGGAGCTTTCTTCTCCATCCTCGTGAATGGATCACCTTCGCAACCTTTCAATCCTTCAAGGGGTATTAGAAAAGGGGATCCAATCTCTCCCTTCCTCTTTTTTATAATCGTGAAAGGGCTAAGTTACTCTATCTCTGTTGCCCTAGATGAAAATAAGCTTTCTCATCTCCAGCCCCATGCCTCAGCCCCCCCTAAAACTCACAAGAAATTTGTGGATGATACCCTTCTCATGGGCCTCCCTTCTATCAAAGAGGTCACCTCTTTCCTGTCCATCCTAATGGACTTCTCTTTTACCTCTAGTACCTCTATCAACCCCCTGAAATCCAAGTTGTTCTTCCTTAACACTCTGCTACCTATTTGTAGGAACATTGCCAGACTCCTAACTATTCCCATTAGTACTCTCCCATCCACTTACATTGGTTTTCCCCTGACATATAGCCCTCTCTCCTCAGCCACTTGAGATAACATGATTAACAAAATGGAGAAAAGAATTGCCAACTGGACCTTCAGATCTCTTAGTTTTGATGGTCATCTTATCCTGGTTAAACCTATCCTACAAGCCATCCCACTTTACTTGTACTTGGCTATGGCAGCCCCAAAAGTGATTTAAAACAAAATCAGAAACCTTTAGAGGAACTTATTATTGTGAGGTTCATATGTGAAAGAGAAATGGGCTCTGATAGCATGGGAAAAAATAAAAAATCTAAAAACCTAAAAAATATGGTGGGCTAGGTGTTAGAGACATAGACCCCCTAGGAAAGGCCCTAGGAGCCAGAAACTTATGGAGATGGATTACCAACCCCAACTCCCCCTGGGGAATCCCTTGCAAAGATAAGTACCCCCCATCCTTAATGCAAGAGCAAATCATCAAGCTCAATGGAAACATCAAAGGTTCAATCATCTGAAATCAAGCTTGGGATAATAGGGACATAATTTTGTTGGGACAGGAAAAAGGTATGTTTTCTCTTCATAAAATGCTTCATTTATCATTCATCCTTATACGATTATCTCCATTTATTGATTAAATTGAGGAAAATATTGGCTAAAGTTGGATGGAACTATTTGGTGATAGAATAGGCAAATCTAGTACGAAAAATTGATTCTTTGCTATCTTTTTATGCAGACATGCCAATTGGGCAAAAGTTGTTCAGTTGGTAGAACAAATGAGGCCATAAAAGGGAAAATCTAGAGTGCCTTGGGTAGATGAGGAAGTGGAAGATTAGTTCGAACATTCCTATTTTATCACATGATCAGATTTTATATTGCAAAATCCTCACGATCCCCTGATCCTGAGGATTCACTTTAATCCAGTTTCTCTTTTATGTTATATATAGGGCCGAAAGGAATTAGATACAGTTCAAACTTTGATAATCTATAATTATTCTTTTTTGAAAACATATACGTTGTTATATCAGTGACTCTATCAATTGTTACTTGAAATTAATGAAAGAAGGTTGCGTTTGATACATCTTCGTCTTCTGAGTTCTTATTAAGCATAGGCTTCTGGCGGCTTTGGGCCCAGTCACAAGAAGTTCCACTGCTCCTTTGTGTTATATTTTTATATTTAGTCTTTTTTATTGATTTAATGTTCAGTTATTTCATTTATCGTGAAGATTTGTGATATTGATTCATATTGTTGTTCAGTTATATTCAGAGTGAAGTCATGAGATATACTTAAAGTAGCGCCTTGATTGGAATGAGTGAATTTTCATTGATAGTAGATTGTTGTTCATTTGAATAGATGTTATCATAGATCTTGAGAGATAAGACCGATTAACTTCTATAGATTACAATATAGATCGTTTGCTATATAGGAATCCTTTATCACTATTTTTTGTTCAATTACTAATCACCGTTCGATTACTGATCATTGTTGATAGTTGTTCATTTACTGTTGTTGTTCAATTGGGAAATGCAAATTGATTCGGGTTGTTATAGATTAACAATGTTGATTCAATAGTTATAGTTTCTTTAATTGATTGAGTATGATTAGTCTTAAGTTTATTTGAATGATTCTAAGTGTATTCTTATTTGCATTCAGTTTCAATTGATTTTGGAACAAGTTTCATAGAATTGTAGAGTGTGTCAAAGAGTGTTTCTTGCATAGATAGTTCTTTTCAAAATTGTGTGAATTTAATTGAAGAATTAGCCTTTAGTGATTGCAAGGGTTCATCATTAGATAACCTCTAGATTCACTGCACATATTGTGCTAGAAATCTTGAGATAGAAATACTTACCCCGGGTTGACAAATAACGTAGGGATTAAGATTTCTTGTAAAACGACATCTTAGTGAGCCAAAACATTTTGGTGCCATTGCCGAGGAGAGTGTTTCAAGTGGTTGTTTTTATTTCTTTGCTATAGGAAAATTGGGTTTTAAAAACACAAGGTAAGAATCGGCGTACCTAGCAAGTAAAGTGCTTGCATACCTACCCGCTTTATAGCAAAACCTTAGAGGTTAAATGGGAATTTGTTTTTATGAATGACTAGAAATAAAAAGGTGGAAAAGGAGCAGAATCCTCCACGAAAACCCACAAAATCCAAAGGATCATTGAACCTTGGGAGAACAACCTTTATAGATGAAATCATAAGAAGAGAAAAGTCTCAAGCATCAGTAGGATTCTAGGCTATACCTAGAAAAAGTTATGTTGTTATCCCTCAAGCAGCAAGTTCACCATCTACAACTCAAGCTGAGATTCAAAGCCAAGTAGGAGGATTGGAAGGGAGTTTCCAAGCTACAATAAGTTTACACCTTCATTCTCTACAAGAGGGAAAATCCTATAACTTAAGAGAAGGAAAAGGAGAAACTAGTGGGGCTGCTAAAGCAGAACCACAACTATCTGAACAAGGATCTCCTAAGATTCCAAACCTAGAAAGTGTTGTAAAGCTAGCTTGGGTTGCTAACTATCTGCTTACTTCAGAATCACCCCTTGAAATCCCCAAAGATTATTAACGTATCTTTGATCAATAGGAAGATCATCCACCCTAAGGTCAAACCTCGACATTAGGGTACCCCATAGTCAACTAGGTGGCCAATGTCCTTATGAAGGCTATTCCTTTGTAGAGCATCCCAACCTTCCATGGGATGATCACAGAGGATCATGATGCTTTCCTATTTGAGTTTGATGTCCTTTGTAGAGGGTATGACTACCACCGAGCCCCAAAAGCTAAAACTATTCCTTCCACTCTGAAAGGGGCATCTCTAAGATGGTTTATGGGTCTAGGTGGGAGAACCATCAATTCTTGGGATGAAATGAAAACCTCCTTCCTTAAAATATACCAAGACTTTTGTAAAACTAGGGAACTGAAATATGAGCTTTTCAAAATGACTGCAAAAGATAATGAAACACTAGAAGAATATGTAGAATAATTTAATTATAATTGGCAAAGGTCTCCACACACTGCCCTACCAATAGAAGTCCTAAGAGCTATTTTGATTAAAGGAATGAAAGAGGAATGGGCAGAAACTCTAAAATTAATGGGAAAAGGAGATATTTCTTAAGAAGATTATGATGAAATTATTCGTTTGTGTATCAGGTGCTGACAGGGAAGCACATGCATAGGACCAGCCAAGGAAAATTTTAAGAACCACCCTAATTTTATATGTATAATAAATGGGTGAATCCCATGATACAAAGGAAAAATGGGAAGTGATTTTATCACCAA
>APFE031069410.1:99065-169634 GCA_000404065.3 Pinus taeda | reverse complement strand
AACAATTTATCATACATCGAATTTCAATATCAAAGTAATTATTTTTCTTTTTTAATTAAGTTAAAATTTTGTATATAACTCAGAACTTAAACTAAATGCTATTTAAATGACTTATGCTATATAAACTAGCCTACCAAAGAGGATCAAAGAACAATGGAAAAAGAGACTAGGTTAGAGGATAACAAGGGGAAACTAACTAAAAGAAAACTAGAACAAGCTATAAAAAGAGGGAGGGGAGCAAGTGAAGAACACGAAGAGGAAGTGAGGACTAGGACTCAACAACTACTAATCTTCTAGTCGTCCTCTCTATTGAGATTGCTCAGCCTTTGTTCAATCTCAAGGGCTTCCCTAAATTTTCGGTGATGAACTGTGAAACTCTAGCAATAAAATTGGTCTCCTTCATACAAACATCATGTTTGGTTTTCTCCGCATGCTCTGCTAGAGCGGAAGACTTGGTTCTCATATGTTTAAGGTTAGCTGCGTGCTCACTAATCCTCTAATTAATGGAGTGTCCAGTCTCACCAATATAGGGGGTCCCATAGGAACAAGGAATAATACAGACACACTTCATGTCCTTAGGGTCAATAGGATCCTTCACAGATCAGACAGACTTACAAATGGTGTTAAGGGGTCTAAATGTCAAGGAGTTAGTTTCCCCTTGTTATCCCTTAACCTAATCTCTCTTGCCATTGTTCTTTGATCCTCTTTGGTGGGTTAGTTTATATAGCATAAGATATTTAAATAGCATTTAGTTTAAGCTATGAGTTATATAAAAAAAATTAAATTAATTAAAAAGGAAAAATAATTACTTTGATATGGAAATTCGATCTATGATAATATGTTTTTGACTTTTAATTTATAATTAAAATAAATAAACAAATTAATAATTAAATAAACAATTAAAATAAATTTAAAAATATAAAAAGAATTTATTCTTATTATATAATACTTAAACGAATTATCCTTAATAGCTTGTTAGAAAAGATCGATCTAACAAATATAAACAATTCTAACAATAGGATTTAATTTTTATTAAACCTTTATAATTAATGTATAACAAACGTAAAAATAAATAAATAAATAAATATGGTAGTTATATAGATATAATGAAAATTAAAATAAATATGGAATAGTTAATACCTTTTATGTATATTTAATGTAAATTCATATTTCCCATTAACTTTTTAATTTAAACCCTTTTTTAATTTAATAATAGTACAACTAACTATTGATTTCATAATTATTTAAATCCTTAACATTAACTTATTTTAAATTTTAATTAAATATAGTTATATTATCTTTTCCCTGTTCCGATCCAGCTAACCATTTCCTCGTCAAAAATTTAGTCATTAGTTGGTCAATATAGTTGTTGCCTCATCAAAAATATAGACGTTGGATGTTCTACTCTGACATTTTAACATGCAACCTAGATCTGATTCTTCAACTTGTCCTGACGATGAACCACACTGGTTGGTTCGAAACGCATCGACAAATGAAATATCATGTGACCTACATATTTTATTTAAAAACAAAAAAAAATTAAAATTAAAATAAATGAATAAATTGAAACAATTTTATTTTTTTTATTTAAAAAAAAATTACCTCCACCGCCCCGGCTGCCTATGGTGGCACAGCCCTGGACAGAAGGTCTGCATGCAGGCACTCCAGCCAGGGCCACGCCACCCATAGCGGGCCGAGCAGCGGAGTTAAAAACTAAATAAATAATTAAATAAAAATATAAAATTGTTTTAAACAAAAAAATTAATTTTTTTAATATTTTTTTTTTTTGTTTTTAAATAAAAAAGTCTAAGCCTTAGTAATTTTTTTTTAAATCAAAAATATGTATTATTTTTAAACTTTAAAATTTTTTAATTTATATTTTCCTTACATTGAATATATATAATATATATATTTCATATTTTTATAATTTGAGTTTATTTGGGATTTTTAGTTTTTTTAAATATTTTAATATTAATTTTAATAGTTTTAATTTTTTTTATTAATTTTCTAATTTTTTTAATCTAGTTTGTTTTTAGTTTTTTTTTTCTTTTTTTCCTTTTTTTTTTTTTTACTTACTCACACACACATATTGTAATTTTCTTTTTCCAATTCTTTTATGGTTTATGAGATAATTTTTTTTTTTTTTTTTCTTTTTCTCTTTTATATATATTTTTATTTTTGTGTTTTTAATTAATCAACATTTAAAAAATAAAAATAAAACAACTTGAAAATTCGTTAAGTAATCATAGTTTCAAAAAAAATTGGACATAACAAATTTTAAAGTGTGAAAAATAAGTACTCTAGAAAAAAGGTATGACGCATCAACACGTTTCAAAATCAACATGAAAATCACTAACACTTAAAAACAAATATTTATATTTGATACATAAGAAAAATTGAAGTGTCAAAAATATGCTCCCCAAAAAAGCAAGTGTATTCTGCATCACCACTTTTCAAAATCGGGTCACGTTTTTACTACCCCTACGAAACGGGTAATAGTATTGGTTATTTAAAGTGCCAAAAACTATGCTCTAAAAAAAATGTGTGTTTTGCATCTTCCCTTTTCAAAATCACGTCAATTTTTTGCTATCTCTATGAAACGGGTAACAGTATCAGTTCTTGTTTCAAAGTTTATGTTGTTTAAACCTCAGCCCTCTAATAGTTGAAGAAGATTCCATGCTGGCCACCCAAATCAGCAAAAAACTTTAGCGAGGTATCGAGGTGGACAAAATTTTAGAAAACTGGCACCTAAGAAAAATAATACAATGAATCAAGTAGGGAATTGACAGCATGGTTGGCCTCCACTTTCAAGCAATCAGAAGGAAGGGAGATAAACTCACGGATAGACTGGAAAATGAGGGTATGACTAGTACCCTACGCATGAATTCTTGTGGTGGTAGGAATTGGAGGAAGGGGAACTCTGTCAACCATGTGCATCAATCAATGAAGAAGATAACTACTCTACCGAACAATAATTGTTCGTGTACCTTTCATCATTTCATGGTCAATTCTTTTCTTAGTTGGAAGGACAGTTGGAGAGCACTTGAGTACAGAATCATCCTTGGCTCACTTGATTCTAGAGCCCCAATGCCAAATCCCCTCTCCCTAGTGTGACCATCGCCTCTCAATCACATCCTCATTGCAATGGCATTCCTCCATCATCCCTCTCCCTTCATCCTAGCCTTCCTGCCCCCTCTCCCTCATCATGACTTCCCTCCTTCTCCCGGTTTCTATAAATTCACCCCTCCCTCTTTTCCCCCTCATTCTTCTCTCTTCCTTTTCCCCTCTCGTTTGGTCCCTCTCTCTCTAGTGCCCCCCACTCTCTATTCCTTCTGCTTCTCTCATGGCCTCAAAGAATTTTTCCACCACTGGTCCAAGTCACGGAGGTGCACACAATTACGTAGCCTCCCGCTAGCAGTCCGTGGGTCTGCCCCCTACCACTCACGCAGAGTCATCGTCTAGGCACGCAAATCTGTACTACGCGGCGATGATTAATCTGGAAACTTAGCACCAGATTTCTGATTTGAATCCCAATAAAATGTTCTATGAAGATAGATCATCACTAAGGACATCAACGCCATATTTGTCTAGATTCCATACCCTTCCTTCACCCAGGTGCACATAAAACTCTACGCGTGTACCATCGAAATATGGTGGTAAATGAAGATCACCATGGGGCTTGCTATGCAGGAATAGGAGGAGCACACCAAGGCTCTAGAAACAAAGATTGACCAGCTCAGTGAGAAGTTTGTAATGTATGTAGAAGCCATCCACCACTACAAATTCATCACTCGAGACACTCCAAATTATACTGTCATCAAGAAGAGGTTGATAATGAAGGTATATTCAACTGTTGAAGGATCCCTGAGCATCAAGAAAGATGACATTGGGGCCTCCATGAGTCGATAGATCACCACCACGCAACATGAGGGAAGCTCTCACGAGACTCCCATTTGTTTGGATGAGGACTAGGTCACCACCAACCAGGAGTGATGTTGTCAATTCCATTCCCTCTTTTCCTTCCTTCATATATGTTCTTCTTCCTCCGCAAAAGGCTTTTTGTCGCAAAGGAAATCAAAATCTGTGTAGTTGGCTGCAAAAACTCTTTCTTCTCCTTTCTCGGCTTCTATACTCTCAATTTTGAGAATGTTGTAAAGAGGGAACCTCTTAGTTTCCACCTTTGTACCTAGAACCTTCATTTTTCAACATAGTACTTTACAAAATGAAATGGTTTGCCCTTCACTAGTTTTTCTGTTGGGCCTTGTGTTGGGTTCTCTTTCCCACACAACCTAAATTTTGTAGCTTGTTAGTTTACCAAGTAATATATTTTATCTTATTTACAAATATATATATATATATATATATATATATATATATATATATATCTATTCCTGATGGGGGTGTCTTAATTTGGATTCATTCGAGATAGTGCGAAATGAACACTTGGTTCATACTCAAGTGGGCATGGAAAGAGGTAGTTAATGTCAATACCTTCACACGTGTGCTACAAGGTGAATTTAATTGTAGGTCTACAGTGATGGAAGGATGTGGTTTCAAGTTGATTGTGTAAGGAGGTGAGGATAATTCCTCATCCTCCACCAGAGGTTGCATATTGTTATCAATTAAAGTTTAGAAGTGGTTTCTCTGGTGCACTATGTGTATTCCAGATTCTGATGATTGGACTTTGAAATTATTTGTTGAGTGGATTCTCTGGTTGATATTCCTTTTGTTATATGTTGTTGATATTCTAGTTTTGGAGCAATTCTCATGGGAATTTTGTATTTCATGGCATCTTTCGTGGCTAGTGTTTAGTTTGTTAGTATCCTATTTGGCATTTAATGAGTGTCATTAGAGTCTTGTGAGTTTTCATTTGCTTAGTATGAGCTCATGCTGGAAATTGGTGTTTTTAGTTTCTATATTTGGATTGCTATTTTTGTGTTTCCAATTAGTTTCTGTGCCTTTAGGGAAATTATATACATGTATTCTTTCAAATCAATTTCTGGATTTATATACTTAGTGTTTCAGGATAATGTGGTTCATTTGGGCACTTAGTTCTTTGTCTTTAGGCATGGTACTATTGACGCCTGAGGATTTTATCGATAACTTTTTGAGTAAATTTCTCATGGATATGAGTCAATTGTTAATAACTCAAAGTGTGTAGTCTACCCTAGCTATTTGGTCATTTCATATGTCTAATTGTTCTATCTACCTTTAGTCTATTCTGGGTTGTAAGAAGGTTGTAAGGTCTTGATGCTAGGTTATGAGTCTAAATTATAGTGAGTTGCATAATCTCTTAGGTTTTGAGCCTCTGATATGGTCACTGGCTGACGACCTTCTTATTTTGAGGTCTAGTTTTGAAGGGCTCCCTTATCATTGTTAGTCTAATTTTATTAGTCTAGGTATGTCTAGTCATTTTCCTCTGTGTTTAATTGCACTGGTGCTTACACCTCCAAGATAGATGATGAGTAGTCAAAGAGGAGGCAGAATAAACATTGGGCACAAAAGGGTTCACCATTTTGCCTATGACTATGGCTACTAAATTTGTTGTCATTCCTCTGGAAGCGAAAAAGGATATTTGAGTCCTCGAAAACAAGGAAGCAAGGGATCATCTTTACTTATCTCACTCACAATTGGTTGGAGAGGATGCTAAATGATTCCTAACTCTTCGTAGATTCATGAGAAGGAAGCTTCCTTTCATGAGTTCTTTGACCCTGAATCATAAGATGATGACGTTGTTGGATCTCATTTTCAATGATACAAGTTGAAAATTACAATGTGTTTTCTTCGTTAGAAGATATTAAATGGATGCTTTGTAACATTTTATTTTATTTGGACAATGTTGCCTCTCATATGGCGAGGGTGGAGTGATTAATTGTTAGTGATTCTGCTTCTAGATATCTTACTAACCCTCCAACGGATAGTGTTCAGAATACTACTTTGATTTCTTCTCATCATGACTAATATGTTGGTTTTAGGTAATTTGTCATTCTCTTTTGAGAGTGTTACCTGGATCCATTATTTATGGGTGGTCATTTGGGGTGTTCATTTTGGTGCATTTTCTCTCAAGTGTGGTGGAACATGGGGATATATTTTGGTTTTATGGCTCATGTTGTGTGGAATTTCAGTGGATCTATGAGATCTTGGTGTTTTTGGCTCATTTCCATCCGATGTGACTTTATTCTCTGGTCTGTTATTTATCTAACGAGGATTTGTATGTGGCCACCTTATAGCATTGTTGCTTAGTCTTTGAAGCTTTGTTATTCAATTTCATATAATAACATTTTAGTAACTTTATATGGGTGTAGCTTGTTTGCATTTTCTAAATTGGTGATGGTGTTCGGTTTCCCTAGTGCATAAGCATGTGAGAATGATAAATAGCCTAGAATCATGGTTTTGATCGAAATATTAAATGCTTTTGTAAATGATGGTGTTATCTTTTTGTTACAAAACTATGACTATGTCTCTATTACTCATATAATATTCAACTTTTTGAAATAAATAAATAAATATATATATATATATATATATATATATGGATGGATGTACAAAACGCCTTCTCATGATTTTTGTAAAAAAAAATTCGTCAGTTTTTGCATTTATGGGAATTTGATAATGATAAAGAAATGTACAAATTCATTTTTAGTATATAAAAATTTTAAATTTTAAATTTAATATTAATATTAATAAATATTCATTGGATGTATTATTAGAAAAATTTAAAAAATTTAAATATTATTAATTATTATAAATATTGGTTTATTTATTAAAAATATTTTTATATATTTTATGGAAAATATCAGACTAAAACAAAGAATCAAATTGTCTATAAATTTATTAAAACAATAATAATAATAATATCTTATGAAAAGTAGTTTAATTGGCTATGTCTTGTTATCGAGTGATCTATAAAACACAAGATTAATAGTTCAAATCCATGCGGATTAGACCAACAACAACATAATTATAAATATAAATAACTTTTAATATATGTATATTTACTTTTAACATAAAAGTCTAATAAATTAATGTTGGTTGAATCAGCAATATCATTAACTTTTATTGTGTGTTTCATATTAAAAGAGTAGTATCATTGAGTTTTTTTTCCAATTCATAAAATATTCGAAGTTTGCATGTGTAATGTTTAATTTTAACTAAAGTTTCTATATGTATTTTGTTTCTCTATTTTCTAAAAAAATACTATGAATGTTAAAGAGTTAATAATTTTTGTTAAATATATTTATATAATAATCAACATAAATTAAATTAATAATTTCAATATATAATTATTTAAAGATATACAATTTTAATGGTAAATTTTAGTATAATTCTAAACTATTACTTATTAGTATTAGAAACAAAATTTAATTATATTTTTGGTCAATATTGTAACCAATGAAATATATATCTCTCTATTATGAAGCAAAAAATTTGATAATATATTACAAATGACAAAACATCTTACCTAAGTAATTGCAAACTAGCTAATATTTTACTTTTCTCATTGAAGAACTTCACAGTGGAATTTCTCTTCCTATGTATAAATTCACATAGATTTTAATCTATTTTTTTTTATAACCACTATTAGAAGAAGTGTGAGTACTTGTAAATAGGGGTAACTATCCTGAATCGTCTGAAGAATGAAACACAGGTTATTTAGTCAATATAGACCCTATGATCCCCGGATGCGAGTGCTAACTGAGATGGGACAGGCGAAGGGGGATGGCCACATGCCGGCCAATGGCCATCATGTGGCAGTCGAAGACAATACAGCTATTGATCGTAGATGGTATAAGGTGGAATGGCAGGGGTTAGTTAATGCTCCGTGAGGTAATTTGGCTTAGGCGACGGCAGCAGTTATGGCGGGTGAGCTCCAATGCAAGGCCGGTGAAGTCATAAGGGATATCACAGCATATGAACATAGAATTTTGGTGGTAATGCAGTTGCCTGGCCTCTCCGTCTCTGTCGGGATATCTTCTCCATTTGTTTGGTTCATCCCTCAGTCGGATTTGGTTGCAGGGGGTTTGGATTACCCCGTGGTCTGCTGGAATTTCTTTCCCTTGCCTCCTGCAAGAATGGTGAGACCTCAACAGCATCTGCTTAGCTACCGAGGCACTTCCAGAGGGGGAATCGCGTGCAGTCATGAAGTGGACAATGTTGTCCATTGCTGCCACTGCAACATTGCTCGCTCCACTGGCGCTAACCCCCTCCATTCTACCTAATTCATGGATGCAGGGGCTTCGAGTTCGAATGCCTTGCCTGCCCTTGGCTCGGCTATCTTCAATTTCAGCAGTGCCATGAACAATCCGTGGATCAGCGCACATGTCTCAGTCTTGTTCATCGAAAATGCCCGAGAAGAGGAGGATGCCCTGGATGAACAGGGGCAGAGGATGACTGACAATCAGAAGCATGAAGCACAGGCCCCTGAAACTGATAAGGAGCAGAAGGTTAAAGGTGAGGCCTCAGATTCGGAAAACGCAGAGTAACGCAAGCAGGAACACAGGGCGCGAACTGGCGGAGAGGAAGACACCTTTCCCACCGCTGCTGAAATAGAAGCCTATGGTTGGTGCCACGTAGAGGAAGTGCAAATGGACGATTGATGACGCCCGCGCACAAGGTTCCTATGGCTTTTTGTTTGTTCTTTTGGTGTCTTCTGTTGTTTGTTTTTTGACTCAATTATAGTAACAATGCTTCTGGTCTCTTTTGTGCCCTGGTTCAATGTCTCTGTTCTTGTATTTTGTGTCAATGGTTGGGGTAAGGTCAGTCTCGCCTGCGAGGGATGAAATGGTTGGTGCCCCTGTGTGGGCATGCTCTTATGGAAGTCTGGCTCTTGTGTCTGGCGCCCCTGCGCGGGCTAGTTTTTTGGATGCCTCAATTTCTCTCAGGTGACATACCAAGAGTTTGATTCTCTCTTGTTTCACCAAGATGTATTTTTTGACTCCTGTACATAATACAATAGTTTAGTCTTTTACCGAGAAAAAAAATCATAGACCGTATGATAAATCCAAAGTTAAACTTGATTGATGTTAGTTTTGTATATATTTGATGTGTCAACCACATCTTGAGTACAAAAGGAATTACAGATCTCCCTCATATGTACACCATGAAAATGTTTAACCATAAAAAATTCTTACATTCAATATATATATATATATATAGATAGATAGATAAAGCTAAGAGAAAATCATTGAATTTTTTTAAGCTTAATTGATATCATATATATATATTTATATATCTAAGGAAGCCCTTTCCCCATTGAGAGCATGACCATGATTAGTAAATGGAACAAAATAGGCTTCCTAAAATTGCTTCAAACTCTAGCCGAAGCTACCTTCTACTCAAGCCGAGATGACATAAGAATGCTCAATCTTCACTAGACCATTTGTAAAGGATGATATAAATTTGCATAATTAAAATGATACAAGGAAAAGGAAATTAAGATTTTATATGGAAGCGATTCACCTATATCTAGAAAATCAAAAGTATCTCTAGTGTAAAAAAGAAAATAAATGTTGATAAAATAAGAATAAATTCTTATGAGCTTCATAATGAAACTAGGTTTTGGTCATTTCCCAAAACCTTTGGGATGAATCTCAGGTAAACTTGTAAATAATTCACGTAATATCTTACCTTCTTAAGCTCAAACAGACCATTTTTGCTCATAGTGAATGTTATTCTACCAACCTAGATCGATCTTAACTCTAGATCTACAAAGAGGGATCAAATGAAATCTCTTGAGATGTGAACCTCATTTAGAGTGAAGAGAGATTTGATCTGCGTAGGCCTTGGTAGATCCAGAGTTAAGATTGATCTAGGTCGGTTTAATTATTAGTTTTAACTTTTAATTTACTTTAATTTTTATGTAATAACATATTATTTTATTTTTATTTCTCTTACTATTTTTCTAGCATAAATGAAATCTCTTGAGATACAAACCTCATTTAGAGTGAAGACAAATTTGATCCATGTAAACCTTCCTAAATCTAGAGTTAAGATGGATATGGTTGGTTTAATTATTAAATATAAATATAATTATTACTTTTTAATTTATTTACATTTTTATGTGATAATTGACTGAGTCTCATTGATAATTACAATTAATTTTTTTTCTTAATTTAAGTATTTTTATTTTATTTTTTATTTTAATTTAACTTTAACATTACAACATCTCTCACTGTAATGATATATATATATATATATATATATATTTCTAAATTTTGCACTAATGAAATTACACATCACTATCATACTCAAATTTGAAAAACACATATTTATTGAATAACAATTTTTACTTCCAATGTCTACTTTGAGAATATTAATATTAATAATAAAAATATATTTTAATGTTGATTATAAATAAAATATTTCAATATCCATCTTAAGTAAGAAATATATAGAGAGAATTTTGAATGTTTAATGTATTTTATATTGAGTAATGAAGAAATTACAATTTTGTTTAATTAACAATTATTTTGTGTGTTGCTTGAATATCTCGAACAAGAAAATGTTGGGAATATAAAAAGAATGTTTGGAATGGTTAGAAATTTTACAAGATGTTAAATTGGAGATGGAAATATTGTATTAACAATATATAAATAAAATTAATATTAGTTCAAACAAATTAGAATCCAATTTGAGAGAGTTATTCTACTTCTCTACGTTGGAATTGCAATATTGTATTTTTATACAATATAGTTATAGTTATAATTAGGGTTTACGTTTCTTAAACGTTCATATCTAAAAATATCTCAAACTTGAAATTTGGAAATAGAACTGAACATCTATAAACACATAGCCAATGAATATATACTTCAATAATACCTACAATGCATTATAGGAAACCAAAATAGACAATGAGATACACTACTTTTTCAAATATTTATAGATGTTGTGAATATATATTCCAAAATGACTTAGATTGAACCCTACGAAAGAAAACAAAAATAATCTCACTTACAAATTTTGTAATGAAAAAAACTATATATTCTAATCCAAATTTCATGTTTCCTGAAGAAAAATATGTGCAAAAGAAAGTTTGTGTTCCTTGCTCTCTGCACACATGTTCCCTCACCACATGGGTTCTCCCACACTTCCTTACTTTAATTTTTAAAAAAATTTCTTAGTTTTAATTCCTTGATTTTAGGAGACTAAGAAATTTCAATGCATATCCATATACATTGATGGGGCCAGCCCACGTGGTCCCGTCGTCGCTTCTCCCCACTTGATGTTGTACCGTCAATCTATATTTATAATCACCATATTTCGGATAAATGCAACTTGATTTTCAATCTAGGGTTAATTAAGAGGTTCTACGGTAATGGTACGTTTCTTATGTGTTGAGCGGACACCTGTCCCTTCTTGGAATCCTAAACCCTGCCTTGGTATAGGGTTTTTGCGACCCCTGCGTTCATTTGGTTTTGTGTTTTCTCCAGTCCTTCAGTCTGTGAGCTCTCGGCGACTCTTGTGATTTCACTGTGATTTTTTTCTGTGATGCTTTCGTATTTGTTCGAACCTCATCCACCTAGTTCTCTGAGATACGAGCTGGTAGTCTAGAAGTTTCGATGTGGGTTCTTTTAGCTGGTCCAACGTTTTGTTGCTCCAAGTTTTTCACGCTGCATGCTCTCGGCGGTCTTCATGGCTCCATTTGTTGGGAATTTGTTTTGGAAGTGTCTCGTTCGTTTGTTGAACTGTTGAAACCTGGTAAGGTTTGTTTCTCTACTTGTGTCTAGATTGTTCCTATGTTTTCTACTGTCGATTTTAATGGGTCTCTATCTTTGTGCATCCTTTACTTGATTTTCCACCTAGGTTTTCACTATTGTTACCTCTCTGTGTTGGTTGATGAGTATGTGGTTCTCGGTCTCATTCTTCAGCACTGATTCGGCACATGCACGGTCTCGACAAACTAATGGTGGCGTTCTTCATTGATTCCTCTACCAACTTGACTGGCAAGCTTTGATTCTTTTATATATCGTTATACTTGTTCCTCTTTCTGGTTCTAACGTCTTCGGCTCCTTGTGAGCAGGAAGACAATCCGAGGTTACGGTGGTCACGGCTCCTCTGTTAGGTAAGTGGAACCCTGTGTAGTATTTGCTTGTTCAAAATAAAATTGTTTTAATCCCTGTATTTTGCTTCCACTGTAATTTGACTCTCGTTTGTTGGTTTCCCTTGCAGGTGGAGCGACCGAGGGTTTCGGTGCTTGGACAATCGACTATTTCGAGGGAATTCTGGGGAGCATCGTTCTGTTTACTTGTGGTTTTCTTGCCCTGAGTCTTTCGCCGTGTGGTTTGGTATGGTTGTTGGCCTTGAGCCACTGTCTGTATTTAGTTCTGTTGTCATATAGCGTCTCTATTGAGTCGTAGGAGTGGGTTTGGGGATTTATGGGGTTTCGGTTTATGTTGGTAATGATTACGGTTCCCAAGTCCATGAACTGGTTCGTTCTTAAGTTTTTCTTTCACACAAAATGTAAGTGGACAATAACTTGTGATGACTGTATATGAACTATCTGGAATTGAATTTTGGTTATGCTTTTTAAATTCGCATACCTAGATTTACTGTAGTTCTTCTTCTTCACTGTAATGGAAAACTCTGATTTCATGTATAGGAATTTGTATAGACAATTTCTTGTTGTGTGTTTGGTTATTTTGTTGGAGTTGCCTGTAGATGGGTGATGTTACTCCTCCGAATTTAACAAACTCTGCATTCTAGTATCTCCCTTTTTTTATTTAAGTTCTATGACCATGCATTGATAATATTCACACAGTAATTCAATACAAAAAATATTTCAGAAATGAATAGGACGTTGTAAGGATATGTGCACAGAAAATTGTATTTTTTTTCTTTCAATACTTCTCCCTCAGTACGAACCCCGTATTATGCTTTTTTTCCACTATTTAATAGCACTGTTTACAAACCGTTATAATTGCTGTTAGTTTGTTCAGTTTGTTCAATTAGTTACATCAGTTATTTCCCATGCGGAACTTTGTCTGGTTGTCTAGTACATTTTCTTTTCATGCTTTTTACAACAGTAACTTAACTGTTTGAAATCAATGAATCTAATCTAATTATTTCTACTCCTACTTACAACTTATTACAGTAATCTTTAAGTAACTTAATAAAAGAAAGGAAAAAAAAAAACAAGTATGTTTCCAACTCAATGAATTAATCTCTCTGTCCTCTTCAGAAACCATATTCCCTCACTTTTGTCTTTGCCCTGTCAGCTAGATGCTCCTGCATCAGGCTCTCGGGGTAAAATAAATTCATGGCTCCATTCCATGAGCTCCTCCACCGAATAGCCAACCTTCTGTATCTATGGCGCGTCAAGCCGTGAGCTGTCCTCCATTGGACGGTCTCTCCACTTGACGAGATATCGTAGATATTCCTTCCTACGTGTCTTCTTGGCTACTTGTGTACTGAGAATTCCTTCAATCTCATGGGATTGAGCCGAAGGCATATGCCTCATCCAAGGACTGTCTCTAACATGGGTGTCCCGTTCTGGCTGTACCACATTGTCTTCCTCTGCTTGGGTAGTATATGGGAACAAATCCGCCACATTGAAAATAGGTGATATGCCTATATCAGGTGGAAGCTGAATTTCATAGGCGTTGGCTGAGAATTTACTCAAGATCTTGTAGGGACCAATTTTTTTAAATTTTAATTTATTATACGTACCCTTAGGAAATCGTTCCTTACGCAAGTGCGCGAGGAACTCATCTCCGACATTAAACTGTACTTCCCTTCGCCTTGAATATGCTTGCTGCTTGTATTTCTGTACGCTGTCCTACAATTTTAATTTTACCTATTCATGTAGTTCGCTCATTGCTTCGACAAAATCTTCTACATCTGTGCTTCTCTGTTCTAATTTTCCCAAATCTCGCAATTCATATATTCCCCGAGGATGCATGTCATACAAGATTTGGAACGGGCTATGTCCGGTGCTACGATTGGGCGAATCGTTATAAGCGAATTTCGCCTGAGCAAGAGCACGATCCCATAACCGTGAATTTTCCCCAGTCAAAATCCGTAATAAATTTCCCAAACTCGTGTTCACCACTTCCGTTTGCCCATCAGTTTGCGAATGATACGCAGAGCTGAAATTCAATTGTGTGCCCAACTTTTTCCACAGGGTGCGCCAAAAGTGTCCTGTGAATTTTACATCCCTATCAGAAACGATAGAATTGGGTAGGCCATGTAATCTAACAACTTCTGTGAAAAACAGGTGAGCTACATACATTGCATCACTAGTTTTCCGACAAGGAATAAAATGATCCACTTTTGAAAATCTATCTACCACCACCATCATTGAGTCATACCGCTGTTGTGTTTTAGGCAGTCCCAAGACAAAGTCAATGCTTACTAAGTCCCATGGCCTACTCGGAACAGGTAGTGGCATGTAAAGTCCAGTATTCTGACTATGTCCTTTCGCCAATTGGCAGACTTTACACCTGTTCACATATCGTTGGATATCCCTTTGCATTCTGGGCCAGTAATAAAAGTGTCTGAGCTGCTCCAAAGTTTTGTCTATGCCAAAATGACCGGCTAGACCACCACTATGTTTCTCCAGTACAGTATTTTCTCCCATCGAACAGTCCAGGATACATAACTATCCACCTCTAAACAATAGTCCTTCCTAGAAATTGTAGTCCAGCCATGGACTTGTATTCCTCAACATGGGACTTTGGCAGGCTTCAAAGGCTTCTTTGAAGTCTATTTCGGTCTGGTATAAATCCTTTAGATGTTCGAATCCCATCACATGTATTCTACTTTCCTATAAGAGAAAAGCTCTTATGCTCAAGGCATCTACCACTTTATCGACTTGCCCACTAATGTGCTTTAGCATGAAGGTGAAATTCTGCAAGTATTCTACCCATTTGGTGTGCTTATGGTTTAACTTGTGTTACTGCATTACATATTGTAACGCTAAATTATCAGAAAATAATGCAAACTTGTTGCCCAGCAGGTAGTGTCTCCAATGCTTTAAAACTTAGACCACGGCATAAAATTCTTTGTCATACGAGGAGTATTTATGTATGCTTTCATTTAATTTCTCACTAAAGAATGCCACTGGTCTATCTTCTTGATTGAGCACAGCGCCAATAGCTATCCCACTTGCGTCACATCGAACCTGAAAAAGTTTGTTGAAGTTGGGTAGTTTCAAGATTAGTCTCTCGGTAATCTTTCGCTTCAAAAGCTGAAAGTTGTCCTCTGCTACACTGGTCCAACAAAAAGGCTGACTAGCCTTCTTGATGGTGTCTAGCATTGGTGCATAGATTTCACTGAAATTTCTAATAAACTTCTGATAAAAACTTGCCAATCCGTGAAAGCTACGTACCTCAAAAAAGCTCTTGGGTGATGGCCAGTTGATGATTACTGCGATCTTTTCTGGATCCATCTTCAATTCATTTTCTGTGACTACAAACCCCAAATAAACCAGTTCCTTCTACAAGAAAGTACATTTTTTTAAGTTTGTCAGCAGTTTGTTCTGCTGTAACTTCTCTAGCACTCTTCGAACATGCTGAAGGTGTTCTCCCTTCGTTTTGCTGAAAACTAAAATATCGTCAAGATAAACTATCACAAACTTGCCAATAAATTCTTTTAACATTTCATTCATCAACCTCATAAAAATACTAGGATCGTTGCTCCAACCAAACGGCATGAGTGGCCACTCGTACAACCCTTCATTAGTTTTGAAGGTTGTTTTCCATTCATCTCCCTCTCTGATCCTGATCTGATGATATCCACTCTTCAAATGAATCTTTGTGAAATAAGCTGCCCCACTAAGACAATCCATCATGTTATCCATTCTCGGTAGGGGAAATCTGTACCGAATAGTGATTTGTTTGATAGCTCGTGAATCCGTACTCATCCGCCATTCTCCAGCATTCTTGGGTGTGAGTACTATTGGTACCGCACAAGGGCTCAAGCTTTCTCTAATCAGTCCCTTATCCAGCAACTCTTGCACCTGTTTACGAATCCCTCATTAACTTTCGGGCTCATTTTATATGCTGCGTTGTTCGGTAGGCTTGCTCCAGGTATGAAATCAATATGATGGCTAATGCTCCTTCTGGGAGGCAACTTATCTGGTAATTCATTGACCAAAATGTCCTTAAATTCTTCCAACAGCTCTTCAATCTCTGTAGGCAATTCTGACTTTTCTGTGTTCAATGACACTACTTTTGTCCTCCTTACAACCGCATAATTTACCTTGTTTTCTTCAATCTTCTTAACAAACTATTTTCTTCCTATTAACAATGCTTTTGTTCCACTTGATTATGCTGCATCCTCTTCCTTGATGGGTACAAGTGTATGTTTGACTCCATCTTTCACAAATCTGTAACAATTCGTCTTCCCATCATGTGTCAGCTTCCGGTCATACTGCCATAGTCTCCCTAGCAGTATATCGCATACGTCCATTGGCATAATATCGCATACAACTTTGTCTTGGTATTTGCCAATGTGAAATTCAACCTCACATTTTTCATCAACTAATAATTGGTGGCCTTTCTGTAGCCACAACACCTTGTAAGGTGTGGGATGTTGAAGTCGCTTTAATCCCAGTTTTTCCACCATATTAGTGGCAACTAAGTTATCTGTACTCCCATTGTCTATGATTAATTTACAATACTCCCCATGTGATTTGCAAACTGTTCGGAACAATGCCTTCTGCTGGGTTTAATCAGCCATCTCCTTTGCTGGCTTCAACAACACTTTGTTTAAAACTAATGCCTCTCCTCTTTCTGCCACATTTTCTACTTCTCAGGGTTGTGCTTCAGCTTCCTCAGGCTACGCAACAAATGCTCCCCTCTGGCCAACATGCTTGGCTTCCAGGAATTCGAAGGATCTGTGCCCCTACTTATGGCACCTATAGCACTGGACATTAGTCCCTCTTCCATGACCATTTCCTCTTCCCCGCTGATATGGCCGACCTCCTCTAGTGCTATCTCCATTCTCTGTTGTCCCTGAAGCTCTAGAGCTGCTGCCTTCCTCGCTATTAGTAGCAGTTCTTCCTCTGCCGTAGGATTGTCCTCGTCCTCTTCTATTGTTCTGTTTCCTGTTAATTTTTCCTTCAGCCTTTACAGCACTCTGAAAGGCTTCTTCTATATTTCGTGGAGAGAGAATACTGATGTCATCCAGTATTTCCATCCTCAAGCCATTCACATATCTCGCTGTCTTCTCTGGAGTATCATTAGTATAACCAGCCCACAAATTTACACGATAAAACTCCTATATTTATTCCTTTACGGTCATACCTTTTTGCCTTAGATTCTGCACTCATCAATAAAGTTCGACCTCGTAGTCTTTAGGAAAAAATCTTCCCTTCAGTTTTGCCACCATTCTTGGCCACTTATTTATCGGTAGCTTGTTCATCCTCTTCTTGTCCGCTTGGACACTATCCCACCATAAAGCAACGTGTCCTTTTAACTTGGTTGCAACAAATCTAACTCTTGTGTTCTCACTGATCTCTCTGTTTTCAAAATACTTATCTAACTCACTTACCCAATCCAGCAGAACATCTGCGGATAGACTGCCATCGTAGTTAGAGATCTCAGGTTTGGGTTTGCTGCTGGCCAACAGTACTGATATCAACAGTTTTATCTCCAGGGCTTCTTCCTCTGATCCTTCCATAGCAATTGTTGTTTCTTCCTCACTATCATCCCCAAGTTTTGGATCTCTTCCCCTTCCTTCCTCCACTACTTCTAAGCGAGAAGTAAGGACTCTCAACTCTTCTCTTAAGCCCTCTTCTGCTCCTCTGCGCACACCTCTTCCACATCCCCGTCTTTTAACTTCAATTTTTTTTTAATTTCCTGCTTTGATACCACTTGATGGGGCCAGCCCACGTGGTCCCACCGTTGCTTCTTCCCAATTGATGTTGTGCCATCAATCAATATTTATAATCATCAGATTTCGAATATATACAACTTGATTTTCAATCTAGGGTTAATTAAGAGGTTCTACGGTAATGGTACATTGGTTATGTGCTGAGCGGACACCTATCCCTTCTTGGAATCCTAAACCCCGCCTTAGTATAGCGTTTTCACCACCCTTGCATTCATTTGGTTTTGTGCTTTCTCCGGTTCTTCAGTCTGCGAGCTCTCGGCGACCCTTGCAATTTCACTGTGATTTTTTTCTGTGATGCTTTTGTATTTGTTTGAAGCTCGTCCACCTAGTTCTCTGAGATATGAGTTGGTAGTCTGTAAGTTTCGATGTGGGTTGTTTTAGTTGGTCCGAGGTTTTTTTGCTCCGAGTTTTTCGAGCTGCATGCTCTCGGCGGTCTTCACGGCTCCATTTGTTGGGAATTTGTTTTGGAAGTGTCTCATTTGTCTGTTGAACTGTCGAAACCTGGTAAGCTTTGTTTCTCTGCTTGTGTCTAGATTGTTCCTATGTTTTATATTGTCGATTTTAACGGATCTCTGCTTCTATGCGTCCTTTACTCGATTTTCCACCTAGGTTTTCACTATTGTTACCTCTACGTGTTGGTTGATGAGTATGTGGTTCTCGTTCTTGTTCTTCAGCACTGATTCGACTCATGCATGGTCTCGGAAAACTAATGGTGGCGTTCTCCATCGATTCCTCCGCCAACTTGACTGGTAAGCTTTCCTTCTTTGCTATATCATTATACTCGTTCCTCTTTCTGGTTCTAACGTCTTCGGCTCCTTGTGAGTAGGAAGACAATCCGAGGTTACGGTGGTCATGGCTTCTCTGTTAGGTAAGAAAAACCTTGTGCAGTATTTTCTTATTCAAAATAAAATTGTTTTAATCCTTGTATTTTGCTTCCACTGTAATTTTACACTCGTTTGTTGGTTTCCCTTGCAGGTGGAGTGACCGAGGGTTTCGATGCTTGGACAGTCGACTATTCTGAGGGAATTTCGGGCAGCATCGTTTTGTTTACTTGTGGTTTTCTTGCCCTAAGTCTTTCAGCATGTGGTTTGGTATGGTTGTTGGCCTTGAGCCACTATATGTATTTAATTATGTTGTCGTATAGCATCTATGTTGATTCGTAGGAGTAGGTTTGGGGATTTATGGGGTTTTGGTTTATGTTGGTAACGATTACGGTTCCCAAGTCCGTGAACTAGTTCGTTCTTAAGTTTTTTTTCACACAAAATGTAAATGGACAATAATTTGTGATGACTGTATATGAACTATCTGGAATTGAATTTTGGTTATGCTTTTTAAATTCGCATACCTGGATTTACTGTAGTTGTTCTTCTTCACTGTAATGGCAAACTCTGATTTCATGTATAGGAATTTGTATAGACAATTTCTTGTTGTGTGTTTGGTTATTCTATTGGATTCGCCTGTAGATGGGTGTTGTTACTCCTCTAAATTTAACGAACTCTGCATTCGAATATCTCCCTTTTTCGATTTAAGTTCTGTGACCATGCATTGATAATATTCACACAGTGATTCAATACAAAAAAAAATTCAGAAATGAATAGGACGGTGTAAGGATATGTGCATAGAAAATTGTATTTTTTTTCTTTCAATACTTCTCTCTTAGTCCGAACCCCATATTTGCTCTTTTTCCACTATTTAATAGCACTGTTTACAAACCATTCTAACTGTTATTAGTTTGTTCAGTTTGTTCAATTAGTTACATCAGTTATTTCCCATGCAGAACTTTGTCTGGTTGTCTAGTACATTTTATTTTCATGCTTTTTACAACAGTAACTTAACTGTTTGAAAACCATGACTCTAATCTAATTATTTCTACTCCTACTTACAACTTATTACAATAATCTTTACGTAACTTAATAAAGGAAAAAAAAAAAAACAAGTATGTTTCCAACTCAATGAATTAATCTCTCTGTCCTCTTCAGAAACCATATTCCCTCACTTTTGTCTTTGCCCTGTTAGCTAGATGCTCCTGCATCATACATAAATATAAATTTATTTTTCCAACAAAAAATATTATTGTTTGAAAAAAATAATCTGACTTAAATTTATCTCACATTCCAATTTAATAAATAAAAAAATTTGAAAAAAATAAATATATAATAAATCTTACTTTCAAAATATAAATATTAATTAATCAAATGTATAACTACCTAGAGAAAAAACAATTTATTCTGTAATAACTCAAAAAGTTAATAATCAATACATTACCAATTATACATAATCTCTTTTACCCATTCGATCAGTATACCTATTTTTTTTTCCCTTTTTATTGAATCCCTCTTACAATAGTGGCCATCATATGGGATATAAATGATTACTTCACATTTATAATTGAATTTTAAAATATATATAAAATTAGTATTTATGAAGAAACTATCTAGATGGGTAAGAATGAGATTAAGACTCATAATATTTATTTTTCTCGGGTGACATAAGTAAAGATTCAAAGTTACAAATCATATTGTATAGGAGTGGAAAAAAAATATAGGCGCTATGAAAATATAGAAAAAAATTATAAAAACATTAAAACTTAAAAATCACACCTATGTCCTTTCCATTTTTGTTAGGTAGCAATTTATATTAATATAGGACATGTGACATTAATATTATCATAACAAAATTCTCTTATTTACTAGTAAAATATGCAAAACCATATTACACAATACTTAAAAGTATACATTTGTGTTTACTTACATTTGTTTTTAAAGTGAAAAAATGATAATAAAAAAATTGGATTCACACTCAAAGACAATCTTCATGTTTGTTAATAGAGATTCTTCTCTTTTGGGGCTGGAGGGGGATTTATGTTTAAGAATCTAATGTTCGTGATCAACATTGAAAATGAAATTCACTTTCCTTTTTACTTATTCTAAGTCTTTCAAAGTCATTTACATGTTATAGCAAATGAAAATGTTTATCCCTTCAACTTTTATGAATTCATACAAATGAAGACAAATTAGTGAGGGGGGTTCGTGTTAAAGAATCTAATGTTTGTGATCAACATTGAAAATGAAATTCACTTTCCTTTTTACTTATTCTAAGTTTGTCAAATTCCTCTACAGGTTGTGGCATATGAAATGTTTATCCCTTCAACATTTATGAATTCGTACAAATGAAGACAAAGTAGACTATGTAATGGTACAATGGGAAAAGTAGAATATTACCCAATTTGCAATTACTTAGGTATGATGTTACATTTTTTGAAATATATTATCAATTATATATATCTCATGCATATATTTTTCACTTATGCTCACAAACAAGTATAGTTATAATCAGGGTTTACATTTCTTAAACTTCATATTTGAAAATATCTCAAACCAAATTTGAAATAAAAATGACATGTATAACACACAAACACTTATATATTAATATATATATATATATATATATATATATAGATATATAGTATATATATTAGTAATACCTATGGTGCATAGTAGATAACCAAAATAGAAAACAACATGACACACTAATTTTTGAAATGACTCAAATTGAATACCTTCAAATAAAATAAAAAGAATCTCTCTTACAAATTTACTAGTGAACAATCTCTATAATATATGTCAAATTTCATGTGTACAAAAAAAATATTGTTTTCCTTGCTCCGCAAGTGCATTCTCTTGGCACATCCATTCTCTCCCACTTCTTTTTCTTCACATTTTAGATATTTTTATTACTTTGTATTCTTTCTTTTTATGAGAATGAAAAATATTGAATTCATATATAAACACAGAAATATAAATTTATTTTTTCAATAAAAATATAATATTATGGAGAAAAATAGTCTTAACAGATGTATTCACCTGAATTTATAATTATACAAATACAAAAAACATAAAAATGATTACTTAAAATAAAAAGAAATAAATGTATTTAGTTTATTTTATTATAAAATCGATAACTACCTTCTCATAATAAATACATTGTACATTAATATTTAATTTAAATTGAATGAATATTTTTTAAGAATGTATAATGTGAACAGTTATAAAGATATACATAATGATGAATTAAAATAATATAAAAGTAATTATTATGAAAAACCGATTATAAATATATTAAAAACAAAACAAAAAAAATTATTACTTGAAATAAAATAAAATGTATTCAGATTATTTTATTATAAAATTATAATTATCATCTCATATATATAATATTATTATAAATTAATATTTTTAAATTTTCAATTCTAATGATTTTTTAATGTGTGTAAAGTTGCACATTTACGGAAGATTGATAATAAAATAATATTAAAATAAATATCTACAAATAAACCATCTATAAGAATAACATTGAGATTGATAAGATACATGTTTCCACTATTCTCGAGTAACCCTTCACACAAATAAAAATTCAAAGATACCATTCATATTGTATAGGATAAGCTAGAATTAACGTGTCATGAAAATAGGGAATTTTTTGTTTAAATTACAAAGTAAAAATCACATATAATACTAGAACTTATCAATTCTTTCCATTTTTATTATGTAGTTATGTATATTATGATAAGACATGTGACATTACTATTATCACAAAAAAAATTATTATTTACTAATAAAAAAGGCAACACCATGTTAAGCAATGTTTTAAACGATACATATAGTCTTAAAGCGGAAGAATGATACCAATTTGAAATCACATTCAAAATCAATCTTCACGTCAATTAATAAAGATTTTTTTTAACGTTTTATTTACACGTATAATATTTGTAATCAACAATGAAAAATAAAATTTCTTTATTTTTCATTGTTTTTAAGTTTTCAAAGTCATGTACATGTTGTGGCATACACCAATTGATGCAGGAGCATCCAGCTCCGAGGAGACAGAAGGTGGTTGACGGTCTTGTGGAGAGAACAAGAACAAATCCTACATGCATAGCTGGACAAGTTATTAGAATTGTCAGTTATTTTACTTGTCTTTATTATTTGTTTTATTTTCCAGAAGGTCGTTAGGACCATAGCAATTACAAATTGTGAATTGTTTTTTTTTATTATTAGGAATTAGTTAACAGTAAACTAGCATTTTTACCTGAGGGTCATTAGAATCATAGAAGCTACAAACTATGAATTGTTTTAGTTAGGAAACAGTTAATGGTTAATCAACAGTTTGTAAAAGAAACTGGTGGATAGTTGCAAGAATTCTGGTTGGGCAGTTCAACCCGAAAAGAGAGCAGTTGTGCCTCTGAGATGTTAAAGAGGTGAAAAAAAGACAGGAAAAGGATTCCTCAAATAGAGAAAGAAATTGCAGTCCTTTGGAATAAAACTTGTTTTTATCAATTGAAGCACCACTGTAACAAATTAATTTCATGCACTGATATATATTCTGTGTAACTAAATTATGTTGAAATAACAAAGACAGTAAGCAATTAACAAGGAGAGCAGGTCGCTGCTACAAAGACTACTTCCAGCCAAAGAAAGGCGAATAATTACGACCGTAGACAATCAAGCAGGTAACGAAACACAAACCCTCACATTATTTACAGCTAATGTAAATGCTGGAATGAAAAACCAAAACGTTATTTACAGCTAAAGTAAATGCTGGATTGAAAACCCAAAACAGTCCCATGTTTATAAATTATTATAATCGAGGCACATAAAGAGTTTTGAACGTTTAACGCTCCACCAGAGCGACTTCCTTCGAAACAGAGTTTTTTTACACAGATAGAGATATAATAGACTAGAACCCAAAGAACTATAACAGCGAGAGGGCACCAGAACAAGTTCTGTGCGGCTGAGGGTTTTAATACAAGAATATAAATATTACAAAATCGAACAGAAGAGTTACAACGGCTGAGAGAAGCCTTGTTTCGTTCACCGCTCAGGTGACTATAACTATTGCAAACAGAGTTCTTAAAACCTCTACAGATTTACAATCAAGCCAACACGGAAAGACCCTACCCGTAGAAAAGGATTGGGAGGGTTTGAACGATTGCCAGAGATCGCAGAGAGTGCAAAGCAATGGCGGCCAGCTACCTCGACCAACCTGCAAATGGAGTGGAGGCAGGTTAATATCAATTGCAACCAAGAAACAACTATTAAAAACAGCAAATGAATGAGTTATGAAACACGGGATCTCACCTGGAGTTGAGGAGGCAGCATCATAAAGCAAAACGATCACTATAACCCTGAAGGCAAGGAGCGAGGGCGTTAGGGTCTGAAGGAGAAGTGGAAACCAAGTTTAGCATGGAACCATAGCCTACCTTAGTAGCAGAGTTGAAACGCAACAGATTGACGGGGACCCTGTCACAAGTTAAACCCACAAATTAACGGGCGAGAAACAATGTTTAATTAGCAGAGAAACTTAACGAACAACAAACCAAAATATTATTACAGTGCAGGCGGGGGCGGCGTTGCACAGTCATTGTAACCCAACTTTCAGAGCGGCGGAAGGCCGAAAGCATCCACAGAATACAGTGCTAGAACTAGACGGCGGAGGCACGGATAAACCCCACAGAGCGGAGCTGAGGTTTAACATAGTGAATAAGCGAAAATGGTAAGCAAACAACTCTAGGGTTGACAAAAGGCGGAGTGACCTGACAAGGGAGACTGGCAGGTGGCAAGCCATAACTGGTACCACAAGGTAGAACCCCGAAAATATCAGGAGGAGCGTACATCAACAATAAAGTCCAATGTCTGTCACATTGAATGCGTACAGTCTAATCACTTAAGCCACGTTGGAAAGGCAGGATGCCATCAAAAGCCTGATGTAGGAGCATCCAGCTCCGAGGAGAGAGAAGGTGGTTGACGATCTCGTGGAGAGAACAAGAACAAATCCTACATGCATAGCTGGACAGGTTATTAGACTTGTCGGTTATTTTAATTTTCTTTATTATTTGTTTATTTTCCAGAAGGTCATTAGGACCATAGCAATTGCAAATTGTGAACTATTTTTTTTTTATTTGGAATTAGTTAACAGTAAATTAGCATTTTTACCTGAGGGTCATTAGAATCATAGAAGCTACAAACTATGAATTATTTTACTTAGGAAACAGTTAATGGTTAATCAACAGTTTGTAAAAGAAACTGGTGGACAGTTGCAAGAATTCTGGTTAGGGAGTTCAACCGGAAAAGAGAGCAGTTGTGCCTCTGAGATGTTAAAGAGGCGAAAAAAAAGACAGGAAAAGGATTCCTCAAACAGAGAAAGAAATTGCAGTCCTTTGGAATAAAACTTGTTTTTATCAATTGAAGCACCACTGTAACAAATTAATTTCATGCATTGATATATATTCTGTGTAACTAAATTATGTTGAAATAACAGAGACAGTAAGCAATTAACAAGGAGAGCAGGGCGCTGCGACAAAGACTACTTCCAGCCAAAGAAAGGCGAATAATTACGACCGTAGACAATCAAGCAGGTAACGAAACACAAACCCTCACATTATTTACAGCTAATGTAAATGCTGGAATGAAAAACCAAAACGTTATTTACAGCTAAAGTAAATGCTGGATGGAAAACCCAAAACAGTCCCATGTTTATAAATTATTATAATCGAGGCACATAAAGAGTTCTGAGCATTTAACGCTCCACCAGAGCAAGTTCCTTCGAAATAGAGTTTTTTTACACAGATAGAGATATAACAGACTAGAACCCAAAGAACTATAACAGCAAGAGGGCACCAAAACAAGTTCTGTGCGGCTGAGGGTTTTAATACAAGAATATAAATATTACAAAATTGAATAGAACAGTTACAACGCCCGAGAGAAGCCTTGTTTCGTTCACCACTCAGGTGACTATAACTATTGCAAACAGAGTTCTTAAAACCTCTACAGATTTACAATCAAGCCAACACGGAAAGACCCTACCCGTAGAAAAGGATTGGGAGGGTTCGAACGATTGCCAGAGACTGCAGAGAGTGCAAAGCAACGGCGGCCAGCTACCTCGAGCAACCTGCAAACGGAGTGGAGGCAGTTTAATATCAATTGCAACCACGAGACAACTATTAAAAATAGCAAATGAATGAGTTATGAAACATGGGATCTCACCTGGAGTTGAGGAGGCAGCATCGTAAAGCAAAACGATCACTATAACCCTGAAGACAAGGAGCGAGGGCGTTAGGGTCTGAAGGAGAAGTGGAAACCAAGTTTAGCATGGAACCATAGCCTACCTTTGTAGCAGAGTTGAAACGCAACAGATTGACGGGGAACCTGTCACAAGTTAAACCCACAAATTAAGGGGCGAGAAACAACGTTTAATTAGTAGAGAAGCTTAACGAACAGCAAACCAAAATATTATTACAGTGCAGGCGCGGGCGGCGTTGCCACAGTCATTGTAACCCAACTTTCAGAGCGACGGAAGGCCGAAAGCATGCACAGAATACAGTGCTAGAACCAGACGGCGGAGGCGCGGATGAACCCCACAGAGCGGAGCTGAGGTTTAACACAGTGAATGAGTGAAAATGGTAAGCAAACAAGTCTAGGGTTGACAAAAGGCGGAGTGACCTGACAAGGGAGACCGGCAGGTGGCAAGCCATAACCGGTACCACAAGGTCGAACCCCGAAAATATCAGGAGGAGCGTACATCAACAATAAAGTCCAACGTCTGTCACATTGAATGCATATAGTCTAATCACTTAAGCTGCATTGGAAAGGTGGGAGGCCATCAAAAGCCTGATGCAGGAGCATCCAGCTCCGAGGAGACAGAAGGTGGTTGACAGTCTTGTGGAGAGAACAAGAACAAATCCTACATGCATAGCTGGACAGGTTATTAGACTTGTCGGTTATTTTACTTTTCTTTATTATTTGTTTTATTTTCCAGAAGGTCGTTAGGACCATAGCAATTACAAATTGTGAACTATTTTTTTTATTATTAGGAATTAGTTAACAGTAAATTAGCATTTTTACCTGAGGGTCATTAGAATCATAGAAGCTACAAACTATGAATTGTTTTAGTTAGGAAACAGTGAATGGTTAATCAAGAGTTTGTAAAAGAAACTGGTGGACAGTTGCAAGAATTATGGTTGGGGAGTTCAACCGGAAAATAGAGCAGTTGTGCCTCTGAGATGTTAAAGAGGCGAAAAAAAGACAGGAAAAGGATTCCTCAAACAGAGAAAGAAATTGTAGTCCTTTGGAATAAAACTTGTTTTTATCAATTGAAGCACCACTGTAACAAATTAATTTCATGCATCGATATATATTCTGTGTAACTAAATTATGTTGAAATAACAAAGACAGTAAGCAATTAACAAGGAGAGCAGGGCGCTGCTACAAAGACTACTTCCAGCCAAAGAAAGGCGAATAATTACGACCGCAGACAATCAAGCAGGTAACGAAACACAAACCCTCACATTATTTACAGCTAATGTAAATGCTGGAATGAAAAACCAAAACGTTATTTACAGCTAAAGTAAATGCTGGATTGAAAACCCAAAACAGTCCCATGTTTATAAATTATTATAATCGAGGCATATAAAGAGTTCTGAGCATTTAACGCTCCACCAGAGTGAGTTCCTCCGAAACAGAGTTTTTTTACACAGATAAAGATATAACAGACTAGAACCCAAAGAACTATAACAGCGAGAGGGCACCAGAACAAGTTCTATGCGGCTGAGGGTTTTAATAAAAAAATATAAATATTACAAAATCGAACAGAAGAGTTACAACGACCGAGAGAAGCCTTGTTTCGTTCACTGCTCAGGTGACTATAACTATTGCAAACAGAGTTCTTAGAACCTCTACAGATTTACAATCAAGCCAACACGGAAAGACCCTACCCGTAGAAAAGGATTGGGAGGGTTCGAACGATTTCCAGAGACCGCAGAGAGTGCAAAGCAACGATGGCCAGCTACCTCGAGCAACCTGCAAATGGAGTGGAGGAAGGTTAATATCAATTGCAGCCACGAAACAACTATTAAAAAGAGCAGATGAATGAGTTATGAAACACGGGATCTCACCTGGAGTTGAGGAGGCAGTATCGTAAAGCAAAAGGATCACTATAACCCTGAAGACAAGGAGCGAGGGCGTTAGGGTCTGAAGGAGAAGTGGAAACCAAGTTTAGCATGGAACCATAGCCTACCTTAATAGCAGAGTTGAAACGCAACAGATTGACGGGGACCCTGTCACAAGTTAAACCCACAAATTAACGGGCGAGAAACAACGTTTAATTAGCAGAGAAACTTAACGAACAGCAAACCAAAATATTATTACAGTGCAGGCGCGGATGGCATTGCCACAATCATTGTAACCCAACTTTCAGAGCGGCAGAAGGCCGAAAGCGTCCACAGAATAGAGTGCTAGAACCAGACGGTGGAGGCGTGGATAAACCCCACAGAGCGGAGCCGAGGTTTAACACAGTGAATAAGAGAAAATGGTAAGCAAACAAGTCTAGGGTTGACAAAAGGAGGAGTGACCTGACGAGGGAGACCGGCAGGTGGCAAGCCATAACCGGTACCACAAGGTAGAACCCCGAAAATATCAGGAGGAGCATATGTCAACAATAAAGTCCAACGTCTGTCACATTGAATGCATACAGTCTAATCACTTAAGCCGTGTTGGAAAGGCGGGAGGCCATCAAAAGCCTGATGCAGGAGCATCTAGCTCCGAGGAGACAGAAGGTGGTTGACGGTCTCGTGGAGAGAACAAGAACAAATCCTACATGCATAACTGGACAGGTTATTAGACTTGTCGGTTATTTTACTTTTCTTTATTATTTGTTTTATTTTCCAGAAGGTCGTTAGGACCATAGCAGTTACAAATTGTGAACTGTTTTTTTTTATTAGGAATTAGTTAACAGTAAATTAGCTTTTTTACCTGAGAGTCATTAGAATCATAGAAGCTACAAACTATGAATTGTTTTAGTTAGGAAACAGTTAATGGTTAATAAACAGTTTGTAAAAGAAACTGGTGGACAGTTGCAAGAATTCTGGTTGGGGAGTTCAACCGGAAAAGAGAGCAGTTGTGCCTCTGAGATGTTAAAGAGGCGAAAAAAAGACAGGAAAAGGATTCCTCAAACAGAGAAAGAAATTGCAGTCCTTTGGAATAAAACTTGTTTTTATCAATTGAAGCACCACTGTAAAAATTTAATTTCATGCATTGATATATATTCTCTGTGACTAAATTATGTTGAAATAACAAAGACAGTAAGCAATTAACAAGGAGAGCAGGGCATTGCTACAAAGACTACTTCCAGCCAAAGAAAAGCGAATAATTACGACCACAGACAATCAAGCAAGTAACGAAACACAAACCCTCACATTATCTACAGCTAATGTAAATGCTGGAATGAAAAACGAAAACGTTATTTACAGCTAAAGTAAATGCTGGATTGAAAACCCAAAACAGTCCCATGTTTATAAATTATTATAATCGAGGCACATAAAGAGTTCTGAGCATTTAACGCTCCACCAGAGTGAGTTCCTCCAAAACAGAGTTTTTTTACACAGATAAATATATAACAGACTAGAACCCAAAGAACTATAACAACGAGAGCGCACCAGAACAAGTTCTGTGCAGCTGAGGGTTTTAATACAAAAATATAAATATTACAAAATCGAACAGAAGAGTTACAACGGCCAAGAGAAGCCTTGTTTCGTTCACCACTCAGGTGACTATAACTATTGCAAACAGAGTTCTTAAAACCTCTACAGATTTACAATCAAGCCAACACGGAAAGACCCTACCCATAGAAAACGATTGGGAGGGTTCGAACAATTGCTAGAGACCGCAGAGAGTGCAAAGCAATGGCGGCCAGCTACCTCGAGCAACCTGCAAACGGAGTGGGGGCAGATTAATATCAATTGCAACCAAGAAACAACTATTAAAAACAGCAAATGAATGAGTTATGAAACACGGGATCTCACCTAGAGTTGAGGAGGCAGCATCGTAAAGCAAAACGATCACTATAACCCTCAAGACAAGGAGCGAGGGCGTTAGGGTCTGAAGGAGAAGTGGAAACCAAGTTTAGCATGGAACCATAGCCTACCTTAGTAGCAAAGTTGAAACGCAACAGATTGACGGGGACCCTGTCACAAGTTAATCCCACAAATTAACGGGCGAGAAACAACGTTTAATTAGCAGAGAAACTTAACGAACAACAAACCAAAATATTATTACAGTGCAAGCATGGGCGGCATTGCACAGTCATTGTAACCCAACTTTCAGAGTAGCGGAAGGCCGAAAGCATCCACAGAATACAGTGCTAGAACCAGACGGTGGAGGCGCGGATAAACCCCACAGAGCGGAGCTGAGGTTTAACACAGTGAATAAGCGAAAATGGTAAGCAAACAAGTCTAGGGTTGACAAAAGGCGGAGTGACCTGACAAGGGAGACCGGCAGGTGGCAAGCCATAACTGGTACCACAAGGTAGAACCCCGAAAATATCAGGAGGAGCGTACATCAACAATAAAGTCCAACGTCTGTAACATTGAATGTGTACAGTCTAATCACTTAAGCCGCATTGGAAAGGCAGGAGGCCATCAAAAGCCTGATGCAGGAGCATCCAGCTCCGAGGAGACAGAAGGTGGTTGACGATCTCGTGGAGAGAACAAGAACAAATCCTACATGCATAACTGGACAAGTTATTAGACTTGTCGGTTATTTTACTTTTCTTTATTATTTGTTTTATTTTCCAGAAGGTCGTTAGGACCATAGCAATTACAAATTGTGAACTGTTATTTTTATTATTAGGAATTAGTTAACAGTAAATTAGCATTTTTACCTGAGGGTCATTAGAATGATACAAGCTACAAACTATGAATTGTTTTACTTAGGAAACAGTTAATGGTTAATCAACAGTTTGTAAAAGAAACTGGTGGACAGTTGCAAGAATTTTGGTTAGGGAGTTCAACTGGAAAAGAGAGCAGTTTTGCCTCTGAGATGTTAAAGAGGCGAAAAAAAGACAGGAAAAGGATTCCTCAAACAGAGAAAGAAATTGCAGTCCTTTGGAATAAAACTTGTTTTTATCAATTGAAGCACCACTGTAACAAATTAATTTCATGCATTGATATATATTCTGTGTAACTAAATTATGTTGAAATAACAGAGACAGTAAGCAATTAACAAGGAGAGCAGGGCGCTGCTACAAAGACTACTTCCAACCAAAGAAAGGCGAATAATTACGACCGTAGACAATCAAACAGGTAACGAAACACAAACCCTCACATTATTTACAGCTCATGTAAATGCTGGAATGAAAAACCGAAACGCTATTTACAGCTAAAGTAAATGCTGGATTGAAAACCCAAAACAGTCCCATGTTTATAAATTATTATAATCGAGGCACATAAACAGTTCTGAGCATTTAACGCTCCACCAGAGCGAGTTCCTTCGAAACAAAGTTTTTTTACATAGATAGAGATATAACAGACTAGAACCCAAAGAACTATAACAGCGAGAAGGCACCAGAACAAGTTCTGTGCGACTGAGGGTTTTAATACAAGAATATAAATATTACAAAATTGAACAGAAGAGTTACAACGGCCGAGAGAAGCCTTGTTTTGTTCACTGCTCAGGTGACTATAACTATTGCAAACAGAGTTCTTAAAACCTCTACAGATTTACAATCAAGCCAACACGGAAAGAACCTACCCGTAGAAAAGGATTGGGAGGGTTCGAACGATTGCCAGAGACCGCAGAGAGTGCAAAGCAATGGCGGCCAGCTACCTCCAGCAACCTGCAAACGGAGTGGAGGCAGGTTAATATCAATTGCAACCACAAAACAACTATTAAAAACAACAAATGAATGAGTTATGAAACACGGGATCTCACCTGGAGTTGAGGAGGCAGCATCGTAAAGCAAAACGATCACTATAACCCTGAAGACAAGGAGCGAGGGCATTAGGGTCTGAAGGAGAAGTGGAAACCAAGTTTAGCATGGAACCATAGCCTACCTTTTTAGCAGAGTTGAAACGCAACAAATTGATGAGGACCCTGTCACAAGTTAAACCCACAAATTAACGGGCGAGAAACAACGTTTAATTAGCAGAGAAACTTAATGAACAGAAAACCAAAATATTATTACAGTGCAGGCGCAGACGGCATTGCCACAATCATTGTAACCCAACTTTCAGAGCGGCTGAAGGCCGAAAGCGTCCACATAATACAGTGCTAGAACTAGATGGCGGAGGCGCGGATAAACCCCACAGAGCGGAGCTGAGGTTTAACACAGTGAATAAGCGAAAATGGTAAGCAAACAAGTCTAGGGTTGACAAAAGGAGGAGCGACCTGACAAGGGAGACCGGCAGGTGGCAAGCCATAACCGGTACCACAAGGTAGAACCCCGAAAATATCAGGAGGAGTGTACATCAACAATAAAGTCCAACATCTGTCACATTGAATGCGTACAGTCTAATCACTTAAGCCGCGTTGGAAAGGTGGGAGGCCATCAAAAGCCTGATGCAGGAGCATCCAGCTCCGAGGAGATAGAAGGTGGTTGACGATCTCGTGGAGAGAACAAGAACAAATGCTACATGCATAGCTGGACAGGTTATTAGACTTTTCGGTTATTTTACTTTTCTTTATTATTTGTTTTATTTTCCAGAAGGTCGTTAGGACCATAGCAATTACAAATTGTGAACTTTTTTTTTTTATTAGGAATTAGTTAATAGTAAATTAGCATTTTTACCTGAGCGTCATTAGAATCATAGAAGCTACAAACTATGAATTGTTTTAGTTAGGAAACAATTAATGGTTAATCAACAGTTTGTAAAAGAAACTGGTGGACAGTTGCAAGAATTCTGGTTGGGGAGTTCAACCGGAAAAGAGAGCAGTTGTTCCTCTGAAATGTTAAAGAGGCGAAAAAAAGACAGGAAAAGGATTCCTCAAACAGAGAAAGAAATTGCAGTCCTTTGGAATAAAACTTGTTTTTATTAATTGAAGCACCACTGTAACAAATTAATTTCATGCATTGATATATATTCTGTGTAACTAAATTATGTTGAAATAACAAAGACAGTAAGCAATTAACAAGGAGAGTAGGGCGTTGCTACAAAGACTACTTCCAGCCAAAGAAAGGCGAATAATTACGACCGCAAACAATCAAGCAGGTAACGAAACACAAACCCTCACATTATTTACAGCTAATGTAAATGCTGGAATGAAAAACCAAAACGTTATTTACAGCTAAAGTAAATGCTGGATTGAAAACCCAAAACAGTCCCATGTTTATAAATTATTATAATCGAGGCACATAAAGAGTTCTGAGCGTTTAACGCTCCACCAGAGTGAGTTCCTCCGAAACAGAGTTTTTTTACGCAGATAAAGATATAACAGACTAGAACCCAAAGAACTATAACAGCGAGAGGGCACCAGAACAAGTTCTGTGCGGCTGAGGGTTTTAATACAAAAATATAAATATTACAAAATCGAACAGAAGAGTTACAACGGCCGAGAGAAGCCTTGTTTCGTTCACCACTCAGGTGACTATAACTATTGCAAACAGAGTTCTTAAAACCTCTATAGATTTACAATCAAGCCAACACAGAAAGACCCTACCCATAGAAAAGGATTGGGAGGGTTAGAACGATTGCCAGAGACCACAGAGAGTGCAAAGCAACGACGGCCAGCTACCTCGAGCAACCTGCAAATGGAGTGGAGGTAGGTTAATATCAATTGCAACCACGAAACAACTATTAAAAACAGCAAATGAATGAGTTATGAAACACGGGATCTCGCCTGGAGTTGACGAGGCAACATCGTAAAGAAAAACGATCACTATAACCCTGGAGACAAGGAGCGAGGGCGTTAGGGTCTGAAGGAGAAGTGGAAACCAAGTTTAGCATGGAACCATAGCCTACCTTAGTAGCAAAGTTGAAACGCAACAGATTGACGGGGACCCTGTCACAAGTTAAACCCACAAATTAACGGGCGAGAAACAACGTTTAATTAGCAGAGAAACTTAACGAACAGCAAACCAAAATATTATTACAGTGCAGGCGCGGATGGCATTGCCACAATCATTGTAACCCAACTTTCAGAGCGGCGGAAGGCCGAAAGCGTCCACAGAATACAGTGCTAGAACCAGACGGCGGAGGCGCGGATAAACCCCACAGAGCGAAGCTGAGGTTTAACACAGTGAATAAGCGAAAATGGTAAGCAAACAAGTCTAGGGTTGACAAAAGGAGGAGTGACCTGACAAGGGAGACCGGCAGGTGGCAAGCCATAACCGGTACCACAAGGTAGAACCCCGAAAATATCAGGAGGAGCGTACATCAACAATAAAGTCCAACGCCTGTCACATTGAATGCGTACAGTCTAATCACTTAAGCCGCATTGGAAAGGCGGGAGGCCATCAAAAGCCTGATGCAGGAGCATCCAACTCCGAGGAGACAGAAGGTGGTTGACGGTCTCGTGGAGAGAACAAGAAGAAATCCTACATGCATAGCTGGACAGGTTATTAAACTTGTCAGTTATTTTACTTTTTTTTATTATTTGTTTTATTTTCTAGAAGGTCGTTAGGACCATAGCAATTACAAGTTGTGAACTATTTTTTTTATTAGGAATTAGTTAACAGTAAATTAGCATTTTTACCTGAGGGTCATTAGAATCATAGAAGCTACAAACTATGAATTGTTTTAGTTAGGAAACAGTTAATGGTTAATCAACAGTTTGTAAAAGAAACTGGTGGACAGTTGCAAGAATTCTGGTTGGGGAGTTCAACCGGAAAAGAGAGCAGTTGTGCCACTGAGATGTTAAAGAGGTGAAAAAAAGACAGGAAAAGGATTCCTCAAACAGAGAAAGAAATTGCAGTCCTTTGGAATAAAACTTGTTTTTATCTATTGAAGCACCACTGTAACAAATTAATTTCATGCATTGATATATATTATGTGTAACTAAATTATGTTGAAATATCAAAGACAATAAGCAATTAACAAGGAGAGCAGGGCGCTGCTACAAAGACTACTTCCAGCCAAAGAAAGGTGAATAATTACGACCGCAGACAATCAAGCAGGTAACGAAACACAAACCCTCACATTATTTACAGCTAATGTAAATGCTGGAATGAAAAACCAAAACGTTATTTACAGCTAAAGTAAATGCTGGATTGAAAACCCAAAACAGTCCCATGTTTATAAATTATTATAATCGAGGCACATAAAGAGTTCTGAGCATTTAACGCTCCACCAGAGCGAGTTCCTACGAAACAGAGTTTTTTTACACAGATAAAGATATAACAGACTAGAACCCAAAGAACTATAACAGCGAGAGGGCACCAGAACAAGTTCTGTGCGGCTGAGGGTTTTAATACAAAAATATAAATATTACAAAATTGAACAGAAGAGTTACAACGGCCGAGAGAATCCTTGTTTCTTTCACCGCTCAGGTGACTATAACTATTGCAAACAGAGTTCTTAAAACCTCTACAGATTTACAATCAAGCCAACACAGAAAGACCCTACCCGTAGAAAAGGATTGGGAGGGTTCGAACGATTGCCAGAGACCGCAGAGACTGCAAAGCAATGGCGGCCAGCTACCTCGAGCAACCTGCAAACAGAGTGGAGGCAAGTTAATATCAATTGCAACCACGAAACAACTATTAAAAACAACAAATGAATGAGTTATGAAACACGGGATCTCACCTGGAGTTGAGGAGGCAGCATCGTAAAGCAAAACGATCACTATAACCCTGAAGACAAGGAGTGAGGGCGTTAGGGTCTGAAGGAGAAGTGGAAACCAAGTTTAGCATGGAACCATAGCCTACCTTAGTAGCAGAGTTGAAACGCAACAGATTGATGGCGACCCTCTCACAAGTTAAACCCACAAATTAACGGGCGAGAAACAACGTTTAATTAGCAGAGAAACTTAACGAACAACAAACCAAAATATTATTATAGTGTAGGCACGGACGGCGTTGCCACAGTCATTGTAACCCAACTTTCAGAGCAGCGGAAGGCCGAAAGCATCAACAGAATACAGTGCTAGAACTAGACGGCAGAGGCGCGGATAAACCCCATAGAGCGAAGCTGAGGTTTAACACAGTGAATAAGCAAAAATGGTAAGAAAACAAGTCTAGGGTTGACAAAAGGCGGAGTGACCTGACAAGGGAGACCGGCAAGTGGCAAGCCATAACCGGTACCACAAGGTAGAACCCCGAAAATATCAGGAGGAGCATACATCAATAATAAATTCCAACGTCTGTCACATTGAATGCGTACAATCTAGTCACTTAAGCCGCGTTGGAACGGTGGGAGGCCATCACCAATGTTCCTAGCTTCAACTTTTTTGAACTCATATAGATAAAGACGAGATAGACACTGAAGATCTTCACTAGGAAAAGTAAAATATTATCTAGCCTGCAATTACTTAAACAAGATGTTACGTCCTTTGCAATATATTGTCAAATATCTACCTTCACTATAGAGTGATATGTAATTTTAGCCGTATTGTAACCAATGAATTATATAGAACATAAGAAATATCTTTTAGTGATATCCTCACAAACAAATATAATTTTAATGTGGTTTTATACTCGCTAAATTTCATATTTGAAATGATCGAATATTTCAAATTTGAAAAAAAAAAACTAAACAGCTATAAGAACACAAACAATTTATATATACTACAATAAGGCCTATAGTCCATATTAGAAAACTAAAATAGAAAACAATATGATACACTACTTTTTCAAATGTTTATACGTGACATGAATATATATTGAAAAATGATTCATATTGAACTCTTTAAAGGAAAATAAATATCAACTTTCACTTCAAATTTAATAATGAAGCAATCTATATTGTGAGCCAAATTTAACATAAGTGGAAGAGAGTTTGTATTCATTTCTCTGCACACTCGTTCTCTTACACGTGCCCTTCTTCTGCATATCTTTTATTCCACATGCATCCCCTACTTTACACACCTCTTGTTCCACACACCTACTTCTTTTGCACTTGGCATTTTTCTACACATATTTTATTCCACACACATCTCCTACTTTACACACCTCTTGTTCCACACGCCTACTTCTTTTGCACTTGCCATTTCTCACATGTTCACCCACTTAGCACTATTGATCCCCTGCATGCTACTCTTGAAAATGAAAACATTAAAGAATATGTAAATGTAATTGTTTACCTTGGTAAATCTTGTTTTTGGGCACCCAAAATCTTGAGTATTAAGCCACTCTTGAAAATGAAAACATTAAAGAATATGTAAATGTAATTGTTTACCTTGGTAAATCTTGTTTTTGGGGCACCCAAAATCTTGAATTTTAACACCTGTAACTTGGAATTACAAAAATCTCTTCTGGATTTTATCAAAATTTCGTTGAAATTTCCATGATTTTCATACAATAATCCATGCCTGATTTTATCAAAATATTGCCGAAATTTCCATAATTTTCAGGGCAAAACACAGTATAGTTAGACTAGGGCATTCTCAATAGTGCCTATTTTTAAAAATATTGTAACCCAAAAAAAAAATTATTGGAGTCATGACCCATTATTTGACTTTGATTAATAAAAGTGTTTCAATCCCTTGGTGTGTGGAGGTTTCCTTACAGTATATATCTTGTTCCTATGTTTATGAAATCAATTTCTTATTGTTTATGCATTTTTCTTTCTTATTAAATTAAACTTACACACATCAAAAATACCAACAAGTGGTTTCAAATCCTTGAGGATTTGTTGAGCCAGATTAAAAATCAATTCCAAGTAGAAGTAGAAGAATTCAAACCATTGGAGCAAAGCTGAGAGAAATTGTGCTAATGTTGAATGGGATGAGGTATAGCATCTGGTGTAGAAAAAAAAGAGCCCATAGGCTCATGGACGAGCCTGCAGGCTCTAAGAGGATAATGTTACACGTAGATCCATGTGGAGAGATCAACGATGAGAATTAACTGCAATACATGTAGATTCAAGCCACTGGAAGCCGTTGGTGCAGAGTAGAGTGTTTCACCAACATTCAAGAGGTGCTAGTGGGGAGAAGTGCCAAATTCCTAGTGGAGGTTGTGGTATAGCTGCGGTCCTATAACAATTTCAGTGAACAACATGAACAACATGCAAGAACCCTGCGCTCTGAGCTCACACACTACAAGCATGAAATATGACAAAGATCAGAGGTGCCTCATCATAGTGAAGACCATAGTTATGTACGTATGGTGGAACCTTAGCACTCAAAAGGTTGATGTTTGCTATAAAAGGATTTATGGCCTTACAATTTTGCGATTGAGGATGTCTTCTTCAAAATGCAATATTAAGGAAGCCAAATGACGGCGAATGAACAAAAATATTGTACAACAAAGCATCTGGTCGTCGGGTGATAACAACAGTGAACAATGAATTCATGCCATAGAGATTAATTCTTTCTATAAATCTTCTCTCAACAACTGGATTAAATAATTTTGTCAGTTCATGGCTTTGAACTTGCAGTACCAATGACGCAAGACATGAGTGAAAGGAGAACGAAGTCGAAACTCAACAATGAGTAGAAGGAACTCTTTTTTATGATTTTTCTCACATCAAATGCATTGTCATCTTGATGAATATTAGTTTTGTGGTGTTGTTTTGTGTGCATGAGTTCAGCTTATTTAGAATGGAGAGAAGATAGTTGCTTTCCTTGGCAATGATGATTGTTTGAATTACAAGGTCTTTATGGTTGAGTTTGGGCAAGAAAAAAGGGTTGGGACATATTACCAACCTAGATATCTTATATTTCAAGCAAGAAAAGAAGAACAATTCTGATAAGTCTAATAGTTAAAACTATTTATTGGTTTTTGGGTTAAAGATATGAAGATATGGTCCATCACGTGAATTGATGAAAGTCCTATTGATAAAAAAAAATGGCATATGATTAATAGAAGGAATATATGTCTATTGCTCACCTAGTTGGTTATTTCAATCAATCACCTAAGTAAAATTACAGTTTCACTAGTGTGTTGGATAGGTGTAACACCCCTCCATTGTATGTAACACTTCCAACTTAAGTTAAGAAATGCTAGATCCAAGGAAAAACAATGAAAGTAAATGTTTTATTGTTAATAAATAAAAATAATGTAAAGCGATTGGGAAAATGAGACACCTTGCCGTATAAAATAATATTGGTGAATGAGAATGGATGATTCTTTCATGATAATACTTCTAGATAAAATTCTAGATGATATTAATAGATTGGGAGATAAATATCCATTAGGTTTCTTAGTTGTAAAAAGATGTTAAGTTTAACATAAAAGCCTTGCGCAAGAGAAAGACCAACTTTTATGAGAAAAAATTATTGGGAGAGAAAAATGAGCAAGATAACATAAAAACCTTATAGGAAAGAAAGACAAGATTTTATGCGAAAAGCCTCGTGGGAGAGAAAGGTGAACATTTCCATGAAAAGTCTAGGCAAATGGATAAAAACATCCACCTAAAAGTGGGATGTCTCTAAAGGAAACCATATCATGAAACGAGATATTAAATACCCATTTAAGGGATCAAGAGAGGAAATTGATCTATGGAAAGAACTCTCGGCTTGGGGGTAAACTGGAGGAAATCAATTCTAGGTTGGGTGTTAATGCTAAATTTTCAAAGTGACTTTTTTTAGCTAAGCTAGTTTATTTCAATTTCTTGGGATGTACTGTATGTGGCCCTTACTCTTTTTGTTCTCAAATATTTAAACTTACGAGTACATTTCATGGCACTATCTTATGATTCATTACTCTGGATGTTGTCTAAGTTGTGAGTGTATGATGCAAGAATAATCTTGGTTCTTGAGATGATGGAATAATGGGGAATATTTATGCATGACACAACTATGTATGAGGAGTATTTATATTTTAAGGTGTGAAATTGTATATTTTGTGGTTCAAGTTGTGTATGCTATGCATTACGCTTCATGAGGTGAGTTTCATCCACTAAGGTTCGGTTAGCTAATTATTCATATTGCATAAGATGTATGTCAGTGATACTTTCGTCTATGCCAATATGGCTATGATAATGATTAAGGCAATGTTGGTTATAATATATTCATGATAACATTCCATTAATGCTTGCATTGAGTCCTCATAGAAATGAATTCAGGATGCTCAAATCTTATTGGTTGAATTCCATGATTGCTTCTCTTCTCCAAGTTGTAATTTATTCTTAATGGTTGATCTAGAATGTAAGTCTATTAATTGACTTCAAAATTCCACATCAAGGATCCCATAGAGCATAAAAGGAATTTGTAGTTTTGTGCCCAGAGGAGTGTGAGAAATGGTATCGAAGCTCTAAGTTGAAATATTGCAGCCTAAGGGCCAACCCACCTTGGTATGGTATGAATTAGTTATATGTCCTTAAATATGTCCTAAATGATTAAGAAATGGAGTGCGTGAATGGTGACTAACACATTTGCAACTAGGGTGTTATTCTGTGGAAATTCTATTATGCTAAAAAATCGGATGACAAATATTTTGTGGAATGTGGAGTATTTTGGTAATTGTAGTTGTTGAATGTGTGAATTGTTGAGGTAGCCCGATATATGGTGTCTAAGTTTAGTTGTTTGCATGGATCTACTGAGATTGATGATTAGACTATATTGTTGTGCATGCAAATTCTCCATATGTATGGGTATCAATCAATATATATTATTGGTATATTTGGATAAATTTAGGATAGGAAACAATGACATATCATTCTTATAAATATAATTTCATGTACAAGTACTCACTACATGTTCAGATGAATTGGTTGCATGGATAATAATTTAGTAATGACGAGGATTTCGAGATAATAGCTGCATATCTCAATTATTGCATTCATTGATGAATTTTAATCGCTTCGAGATATAAAATAGTTGAAGAATTACTAAAAGCAATGAAATAGTCTTTGGTCAAGGATAATCACTCTAAGAAGGAAAAAAATGGTGACCCAGATATAGGGCAAGTATAAAATTTATTAAGGCTTACAATTAGGATTCTAATTGAAGGTAACATTGTCAGTAAGATAATTTTTATCCAGTAGACAAGTCTACAATTCCTTTAACTAGAAATTTGACTTCAGCCAACAGTTCTTTTATATATATCTGTTTATATGGATATGTTTAAGTAAAGTATGTATTGCAGCTTGTATGTTGAGTTTCGAGATAATCAAGATAAATCTTCTATTACTTAATAATATGGATAAGTTTAAAATATTTATATGTGTGTGTGTGTATTGTGAAAGGTCATCCTGTGATTGTAGAATAGGAAAGAAGCATGGCCGATGTGGAATGGACCTGAAACATGTGGAGGTGTAATGAAGAATACAAAGGACACAGACAACTTTGGCTCGAGAATGAAGTCTAAGCATGTGTGGGATGCCAAATCTATAGTAAACCTGATGGGTGCACTAAGACAAGCCCAGAAACAACTCGAATAGCAAAAAACCATGAATTCAAACTGATTAGAGGTGCCACAAATGACTGTGAACTAGAGGAGTTGAAGGGTGAAGAGGCCACAATGAAAGTCCCAAATCTTCTTGGGATGTATAATTGATGAATATGGGAACGCAAAGCATTGACAGAGATCATTCCATAGAATTCCTTAAGCGTTTGGTTAGTAGTGTAGTTGTTGGGGTGTGTAGTTATTTGGGTGTGTAAAGCATGTTAAATCAAATTTAGTGATCAAGCACGTATCACTAGTCTCAACAAAAACCCAACAACGAGATGTCGAGCTAAGCCCACAAGAGATGTTGTTTTACACTACACATCCAAACTGCCATGGCATCTTGATTATGCAACCCACTAGAGCCTTTCGTATTAAACAAAGTCAGTGTCCTCATGAGCTTTCCCCTACACTTGTTCCTTGGATTGTGGGCACTAAAAAAATCACTTGGCTTTACCATCAAAGGAATAAAGCATGAGAGATGCTTTCTCAATTATTTTAGAATTAATCACACGTTTGTAAAAAAAAAAAAATCCAAGCCTTTGAGATTTAAAGAATGCCCAGATATGGCATTTTTAGAAGCGGGTTTTATGGGTAGAATTAAAGAAAAAAACACCACCTATTTACCGAGGAAATTATCTCAAGGACGATTATTTTCTTTTCGATCTACAGTATCGATTTTTCGGTTTTTTTTTTTGTTTTTTGCTTTATCCATTGAACTGAAGAGGTTCGAGTACACACCTAATGGATTCTTACCCTTGTTGTGGAATACTATACTCCATAAAAGAAAGCGGTGGATATGGGTTATCCTTGCTTACACTTGGACAAGCTGCAACAAGAAAAGCCCTTTAATCCCATCTTCTTTGTGCATGAAGTTCGAGTGTACTTGATGTAGGTTCGACCATCTTGATCGAGTTAGAAATTCTTGATATAAACACTCCTTATACCCATTCTCGTAACTGCATTGTTTTTGTTGTTTGTGGGGCGGGGGGTATCTACTACTTTCAAATTTTTTTCTTCCACGAATGGTTGTTATGCACCATGGCCCGTATAGTTATTAGCATGCGAATGACTCAACCTCTTGAAGTGGAAGGAGTAATTGGCTGCTCGAGAGATATTATAGGTGTCGACATATAAATTTGTTCCATAATTAGTCTTCTTGGCTTTAAACTAGGGAAAATTTCATTTCGGGTGATTGGAATTTGTCTCGAGATCTTTGCTTGATCGAAATTTGAAGCTTTGCATTTGCTTTTATGGTGAATTTTTCTTTTCATATTTCAGTAATAATATTTTCAAGTTATTTGAGTGAGAATTGTGAAGCAATGGTTTTTGGGAACCTTTATGTGTTCAATAACATGTGTTCTTTGCATGATACAACCATCGAGTCATTTAATGGAGCATTTTTTTGTGTCTTTAGGTTCTAGAATGTGTTGAAATTTAATATAATTTATTGGTTTCAAATATTGCTACTTCCTATATTTCTTTACGCTGAAACTATGAAGATATGCGCATTCTAGTCTCATTATGTCTGATAATTTTTTCCTTTGTAAAGTATATCCTTCACAAGTTTTGCAAAGGTTGATGGAGTTTAGAGTCGGTCATATTCTATTAAATTGTCACTCATGGAATCTATTTTAGGATTTAGACTATAGCCTACGTCCATTTTTTTATTTTCGGTGTGAATTTTGTCGAATATCATTTATTTACCATTGGAATAGTAAATTTAAATATGAGAGAAACTGTTAACAAATTTTATTTGTTATCACATTTAATTAGAATTATAGTTGAAAATTGATTAGCACGAGGAGGCTTTCTACCATAAAGATGTTCTTAAAGGCTAGGTATTAGGTTAGTTGGTAGTAGAGTTGAATTAGACAAATGAGCTAGGGCAAGAAAATTTAGAGAACTCTATTTTGCATGGTATCCTAGGGTTTCTAAATACCGAACATATTCAGTATTTGTTCAATAATGGATGATGAGTCGATTGGTATTGTATCCCTCTCCTAGAAGGTTGTAGCATCGCAACTTGTTTTAGATATTTAAAATACGATAAATGAATTTATTGCAGGAGGCATTGTAAATTTACAACAAGTTCACTATTGTATCGTGTTTTTCTTTTTAAATCAAAGAAATGTTAAAAGTCGACCATTTTCGATAGATATCATAAATGGGATAAAGGTTGAGGCAAAGCTATAATGTGGAAAATGATTTCTAGTTATGATCCAATTGTACAAGAGGACCTAGCATGCAAAGTTTTCTAGAAGAAGGAGAAGAGTTGTATTAATTTGGATATCTATAATATATTTGGAGATCCAAATTATATGGTGTATTTGAATCTTGATAGATAAAATAATCGTCAATACTAAACTATAATTGTCTTCTAATTCATTAATTACATTTTTTAACTGTTATGGGACACACTATCTAAGTAAGGGCAATGTGACACCATATGTGGAACCATATATTGCAGCATTACACACACACACACATATATATATATATTTCATGTGTGTTGATCAGTGAGAATTTCCAATGATTATTTGGTGTGCTATCACAAATTCTTAAGCTATATAATACTTGGAAAAGGACCAATTATTATATTAAACAAGTTGGGGTAAATGAGAAAAGCTATATAAAATGAACAAGGTTGGATTTAATCCTTGTACCTATATTAAATATTTCAATCTCTGAATAGCTATAGTAACAATATGGAGAGGAGAACACCGAAAAAGTTAGATGGGAATAAATAATTCTGCAGTGTGGTTATATAACACAGGACCTTGTAGTGACATGGTGGAATTGAGAGTAATGCAAAGACTAACAACAATTAACTTATTGATAAATTTTAACAAGTAGAAATGGATAAATTGGTCACTGTTTTATTTTTCCTACTTATTAGGTGTTGGAAATTATATGGAAATTAAATTTTTATTTCATTATACATTCTCCAAAACTAGTTATTCTTGAATGCTATTGAAGGCCACTAAGACTTTATACCATCATTCAAAAGTGGTTTAAAATACTTATGCAAGATAGATCTTGCTTTAATTTCCATAGTCAAACATGATGAATGAACAAATTATAAGGTAAAATTATTAAACATTTGGATAAGGAATGTTGGTAATTTAGTCATCATGGTTTATAAATATAAATGTAATTGTTGAAAAGAGATGATCAGTAAAGAAATTTTAATAGTATGCAGGTATCATCTACTATACCATCACCATATTAATTTACTCATATTAAAATTAAATTATGAGTTTCATGATTGCTATGTGTAATATAATCCAAGACATAGCTTAATACAATGAAGATTATACTTATAAGAGATCTTAAGGGAAGAAATGTTGAACTCTTATGAGGTATATGGAAACCAAAAAAGATAAAATGACAAATTTCATCTCCATAAATCATGCTTAACACAAAGAAAGATTAAACTAAAAGTATATAATTGAAAATTATATAAATCATCAAGTAAGAAGTCCATGAAATACTATCAACATTAACATAAGTTGATGACTAATTAAGTGTGTTCCAACCTAGAATAAATTCTAAAGTTTTTTTTTAGGATATCTATTCATAAAGGTTCCCATGAAAATCATTAAGCTCATGAAGGATAGGTTGTTGTATGAGACTATGTATTTGTAGAAAAATTGTATTTCAACTAAAATAGTTGATTGGTGCATCTATATGTTGTTAGTTCCAGTCTTCACAACCTGTCACCAGGGATCAACATGAGCTCTTACTATGTCTGGTTTTATTAGATGTTTTGCACATGATGTTCAGCACAAAACATTTCACAAGTGTTTTCATCAGAAGGAGCCCGGAAAAATCTTTCCAACAATATATCACACTCCCATAACCAGTTCCTGGATTAGAAAAAATTAATGACTGATTCTTGGTTATGCATGTGTCGAGGTCAGTTGCTGCACACAATGACAAGTTTAGTACAAAATCAGTTTCGGAACTAATGGTAAGGAATTTTTAAAACGTGAAAGAGGTTTTTGTTCACCATATAATAAGTAACAAAAACCTCCTTCATTTTATGCTCCGGTGTTACTATGTGGGAGATATACAGTGATATTTAGAGCCTATAGTAAAACAAAGCAAAATTTTCATATTTTCTACTGTTTTAGTCATTTTAGTGCGGAGCCATTTTACAACATATGGAAAGTAATTTTGAAAAACACAAGGATGTGTTTGTTAAGCACAAGTCATATAATGAAAACCTCTTTCATTTTATTTACAGGTGTCATGGATTGGGATATGTGACTAGATCTTTACAGATCATTTTCACAGAATTAAAGTTTTAATGATTTTCTGATTTAGACATGATTTTGTGGAACATATTGCGAGCTACTAATGAAAATGAAATTTTGGGGGTTGCCCAAAATCCCAAATTCTTTAAAAATCTTGATCCTGGACATATGGGCCCACTCAATCTTTGGGAAGCCTTTTAATTAATTCACCGTTATAGTCTGTCTTGCTCCCATTTGAACATTCATGCAGCCGCCGCCGAGTGCCTGCAACACCATTTTTATTTACGGAACACAAGTTTTGACTCATTTATAAAACACAGCATATACAATTAACACAGAACATAAACACACTTTTATATATTTACGGAACAATTACAAAGTTAAGGCCTTTCAGCCTTAAAACGAACTCATGCTCGGCTACATCTTTCCCACTCACAGTTTTCTTCACAAAATAAGATATATATCACACCCTATTACATTACATTTATATAAGATGCATTAGAAAGAATTAATAAGATCTCCTCCTAGTTTTTCTACAATGAAAGCTCTCCAAAAAGCGTGCATGGCTGTATCCATCTTATCTGCTTTAAATTATCCGCTTTAAATTCGATTTTCTCCTTTAAAACAAGCTTTTCTCTATTCTGATCCTCTGGTTTGCTTTGTTGTTGGTTGCTCCTGCATCAGACTCCCGAGGCACAAAAATTTATGACCTCCTGGTCATATGCTTGTGGTATTCATAATATCAATTTTATCCACTGCATTCTTTCACTAAACTCTGTGAGCTGCAACTAACCTCTACAGTAACAGCCTCCTCTGTTACACGATACCTCACCAAGCCCAATAATTCGAAAAGATGAAACCACTTCTAATTGCTCCTCTCCAGAAACCGATCTATCTTGCGCTGCACGCTGGCTAAACAATCACATAAACAAAAGCATGATATAAACCAAACGCCAAAGTACCTTTCGCGGTATCACTGTACGCAATAGCTGGGATTTTATAATTCCACTTGGCAAGAACTCAAGATAAAATTTAGGACTTCTCAAAATAACAGAACTGAAGTAGAAGAGACTCTGGCTCCCCTGCGTTTACTGTCAGCGCGTACATCAATCACAATTAAACGATATTAACTTATTTATAAAACACAGAAGCGTATAAAATTAACACATAATAGGAACACACTTTATTATATATTTACGGAACAGTTACAAAATTAAGGCATTTCAGCCTTAAAAACGAGCTCACGCTCGGCTACATCTAGCTCACTCACAAATTTCCTCACAAATAAGATATCTATTACACTCTTATTGCATTACATTTATATAAGAAGTCTTAGGAAGGACCGATCCTATCCTCTCCTGATTTTTCTCCACAAAAACTCCCCAAAAGCGTGCATGGTTGTTAACAATAGGAACTCTATCGAGACTTATCCATTCTCTCTTTGATTTTTCTTTAACTGCTTTAAATCGCTTTAACTCTATTTTAAAGTAGATTTTCTTATTTTTCTCCTTCGATTCAGCTTCGTTGGTCCACGTCTTCATCGCTCCACTTGGATTTTTCTTTAATTAAGAAAAGGGTGAGATGCACCTGCATCAGAAAAGGTTAATTCTCAAGTCTGGTGGTAAGGAGAGCCTGGAGTCTCGTTATGGGATTTAATATATGGCTAATATGGAAAGAGAGAAATCAAAGAATATTTCAAGACAAAGCCAACCCTCCTGAGACGATATGGAAGCGAAACCAAAATCTCATAAGAGAAACTATTCTAGCGGAGGCCTGGGAGGAAGAGGACTGGAAAACAACCCCAAAGGAGGGCCGAATCTTAGCTAGTCTAAGTCTGGAATATGGCATGGTTTATCCTCAAAAGAAAAGAAACCTGAGCATCTAGATCCAGAGCCCATCCAAGTTCAAATACCCTCGAGAAAACTTCATCAAACTAAATTTTAATGGGGCTTCTAAAGGAAACCTAGGGCCAACGGGATTCAAAGGCATCTTCAGAGATAATCAAGGATGAACCAGGTGGGTTTATGCGGATCGGGGAGGCATAATGAGTAATAATGAAGCTGAATTAATGGCAGTTTACCAAGGCATCAGAATAGCAATAAGAAATGGATATACACAGTTGGAGATTGAAGGAGACTCGCAGCTAGTTATAGAGATTCTTAGGAAATTGAATAATGGAAAGGATTGGGAACAGGTAGCGAAGAGCTGGAGGATGGCAGGACTAATTCAGGACCTGGAAAATATAATGAAACGCATAGACTACAAAACCTTTAACCATGTTATAAGGGACGGGAATGAAGCAACAGACTTCTTAGCTAACTAGGGTTGCAATGAATAGGATGGGAAGGTAGATAGTATATGGCCAACTCATATAGACAAGCCGTGATGGGAGACCCTCACTTTAATCATCACTCAAGATGACAATGAAAGTACAACTTCATGATAAAGGCTACAGATGGCCCCTGATCAGGGTGGAAGAGGTGGCGACGTGCAGGAACATAATGGAGATAGGAGGGTGACAATGCAAGCCACCACGAAACATCATAATTATATAGGATGCTATGACGGTTTGCAGGTTCAACAGAATACCGAGGATTAGAGGTGACAGAGTAATGAAGGAGGAAGGTGGAAAGAACGGCGAGGATCAAACGATGAGGGAAGTTGGTAAGATCGGCGGTGATCAAACGATGGGACATTAAGTAGCTGGCATAGGATTAATAAGGGTAGTAGAGGGCGATCCTAAGGACTCCATGCGCCAAAGAAAGGAGACGCGGGGATTTAAAGGCTAGGTGGCATGCTCTGCAACCTGCATTGGGAGCAGGAACGTATGTGTGAATCAGTCCACTGCTTATACTGAGATCACAGGCAAGAGTATAGAAACAAGAAGAGATTTAACAACTGCAAAAGACCATTGAAAGGAGACGGACCGGGAGCTCACCCATTTCAATATCAGTCAGAAGACAGAGGGTGAGAGCATGGGGAAGGCAGATGCTGACACGAGCAAGGGAGGAAGCCGGACAGGTCAGGATAAAACCATGCAAGGAATACAGGTGGACATAGATCAGAGCCAGGCGGAGACAGAAGAACAGACGTTTAGGGAGGAAGAGAAGATCGTCGAGACATTTTACCAAACCCACTCGAGGAAAGGAGGAGTAGGGAAAGTCAGAAACCCCAGGAGAGACCAACAAGAGGAGAAAACGAACCTGGAAAAGAAAAATCGAAGGCCTGGAGGGGAGGAATTCACAGGGAACATATCCTTCAATGTTGGACAAGGAAGCAGGATAGCCGCCCGGAACAAACCCATGCGCTCAGGTCGAGGAAGAGGACGCATGGGTAGAGGTAGAGGTTGTCAAATTGGTAGACAGGAACAGAGACTAGCATCTCCATTTGGCTAGAGACGGGGCTGGAAAACCATGAAGCATATGGTACAGGAAGCCGAAAAAGCAATAATGAAGGCACCGACACTGGTATCCGCAAGATAATCCAAGAACTAGAAGCCAATGCACTGCAGGAGGACTCAGAGCCAGAGATGGATGACTGGGGAAACCTGATTCTAGACCCGAGGAATATCAGGGGACGCTTGTCTCTATACAAGTAGGCCCTTCATGTATACTGGGTATTAAAGAGATTATTGGCAAAAGCTATGGAACAGGTGGCTATGGAAATGGATGAGATGGCTTAAGGCATCCCAAACTTAAGGAGAGAAATGAAGAACCTCCAGATCATAATGCTCATGCAGGACAACAAGTTAGAAGAGATTCAACAACAACTGAAGAAGATAGTTCCAGTGACTAAAGACGAAGGCACCCCTCTGGATAATATGGTAGATTAATCCTTCAAGTTGTGCTCATGGTTGCATTGATAGTTAGCAAAGATCTAGCTCTACTTTTGTTTATAGTTTCTAATTTTGATAGGAAAACAGATTAGTACTTTTGGTAGTATTGTTCATCTGACATGGATAGAAAGACTTAATCTTTTTTGCTATTGGTCGGCTTATAAAGACTTAAGGTGGTCAACAGACTCGGTTTCCCTTCGGGGCGAGTTGAGTCCACCAAATGCTTGTACTTATTTCAATCTGTTTCAATAGAAAAATGAAGGTCCTACCTTAGCTTACAAAAAAAATACATGTTTTATTTAATTATATGTTTATAATAGAAAGTCTATTAAATAGTATTGATTTATACTCTTGGTAGTTAAATAAAAATGTTTCTTTTAATCAAATATGGTAATAAATGTAACAAAACGAACTTATGAATTAATTAACTAATTATTTTTCCCTTTCCTTGTCCCTATCTATTGGTCCAGTCGAGTTACCCAATCAAATATAGTCGTTTCCTAGTCAAATATAGTCGTTGGATTATCTCCTCTCTCTGTTTAACCTACAACCATGATCTAGTTCTTCAACTTGTCCTAACGATGAACCACACTTATTGGTCTGAAACACGTCGAAAAATGAATTATGATGTGATTTTCGCTGAAAATTCTTCTCAATAAATACAAATCTGTATGGAAAACTTTAAAGCACTTAATTTAATTATTTAAAATCTTTATCATATCATATAAAAATAATAAAATATATAGATTTTACAAAAGTATGAATATATGTGACTATGATGATTAAAGTTCACTAAAAATTACTATATTAAAATAATATATATATATATATTATATATATATATATATATATATATAATATATATATATATATATATATTATATATATAATATATAGATATAGATATATATATATGTGTGTATATGTATATGTATATGTATATGTATATGTACATATATGTATATGTACATATAAATAACACTATACATATACATATACATATATATATATATATATATATATATGATAAATAATTCTATAAAAGAAATATAAGTTGAAATTTTTTAAATAGTTTAATAAAATATTTCATCAAACATGTTGAGGACATGTAATGTACACGTCATGAATGCATATTTAAATATATAGGTTTGATACTTATCTGAGAATTGTCAAGAAGGTCTAATTCTCTCTCATAATAGCTACAATAACATATATTAGCTCATCCATTCATCAACCATTCATCAACAAAACAAAACACATCAAGATCCATAGCCAATATACATCTTATAACTAGCATATAATGAGAAAATGAACAACATATACACCATGATAGAACAACTATCAAAGTCACATAATTATAATAAGTACAATTACTCATGCAAATACACGAGGAAAAGATATCTTATTAACATATGCAAAATCCAACCCAATCAGGGATTTCCATGTACTACCCGACCATATATTAGGCTGAACCAAATCTCTCTTCCAGCCAATCACCCTTGCACTATATTCCAAGCGTGAAGGTGGGATCTCATGGAATAAACTAAACAAAAGCAAACCAAGGTTTCTTGAGGCTAAACCACCCCAACCCTAAACTAATGATTCCATCTCACGGTTGGACATCACTAACACTAACCATATCGATCTCTACCCAAGCTATCCAGGGCTCTAGAGAATTTGTCCCAACCATAGCTCGAGGAACTAATAACTCAACCCACAACCTTCGAGGGTTCCAAAGTGTTTTTCAAACCAAGGCTCCACGACTACTAACTCAACCCACCAAGGGATCTAGAGTGTTTGTCGAACTAAGCCTCCGAGACTAGTAACTCAACCCACAACCATAAGGAACCTGAGCACTAATCCGAAACAACAAGTGGAAAACCCACAACACCATGGCTACATAGGAAATGGCAGGGCTAGGAAAAACCATTGTCAATCTAGGAAATCCTCCATGCCAATGACAGATCATAACCAAATAAACACATGCATATACCATGAATGTTAAAACTAACAAGGAAATGATACATGCAACTCTATACCTGAAAAATAAATCTAATTGTAGTTGTTGATCTCATTGTCCCCTCGTGCTTTCCTGCTTTTCCTTTGTCTTCTTTCTCCAAATCCAATGAAAACTAGAATGCTCCAAGCATGCTCCAACAATGCTCCAAGATTTCTCTAAGTGTGCAAGAATTTGAGAGAGAGATAATAAAAGAGAGCTCCAAGCTAAAATTGAAAAATAAGTTAAACTAACAAAATCCATGAATTGATCCTCAGAAGCCTTTTTATCATCGAGGCCTATATTTTCTTCATTTTTCCTTCAATTTTCCTCACATGCAATTATGTGACCTTTCATCTCCCTTTTCTCCTATTTTCCATTATTTTCACAAATAAATGCCAATAAATGCCACTTTGCCTTTTCCAATCTCCATAACCATTAATTAATCACTTGTGATCCCTATCACTATGTTTTTCCCAACATTCAGCTTGGAATACATGTCCCATGACCTTGGCTATTATTCAATGACACTTATAAAGAAACAAACACATGTTGCCTATGGAGCATTATAAAATAACTCAATACAACATTTACATCATATCCATTTGCTAAAAAAATAAGCAACATATCATGATCACCATATCACTTATTGGAGCTTTATAACATAGCTCAATGTGGTATTTACATACATATGCATATATAGACATAACCAAAATGCAACATCAAAACATATATCAAAATACATCTGCTCAACCAATGAATAAAGAAGGATACATAACCTTGGTGGGTTGAGTTACTAGTCTTAGAGCCTTGGTTAGACAAACACTCGGGAGCCTTGGAACGTTGTGTGTTGAGTTATTAGTTCCTGGAGCCGCAGTTGGGACAAACACTCTAGAGCCATGGACAACTTGGGTATAGACCAATCTACTTGATGTTACTAATGCCCTACCATAAGGTGGAATCACTAGTTGAGGGTTGAGGTGGTTTGGCCTCTGGAAGCCCTCACTTTGTTTTTCTTAGTTTATTCCATGTGATCCCATATTCATGCTTGGAATATGGTGCGGGGGTGATTGGTTGAAAGAGAGATTTGGTTAAGCCTAATCTATGGTCGAGTGGTATGTGGAAGACCCTAACTTGGCTAGATTTTGCATAAGTTAATAAGAGTTCTTTTCCTCTAGTATTTGCATGAGTAATTGTACTTGTTATTATGCGGTTTTGATGGTTATTCTATCACGGTGCATATGTTGTTAATTTTTTGGTTATATGTTGGTTATATGTTGGTTATATGATGTATGTTGGTTATGGGTCTTTATGTGTTTTTATTAGTTGATGAATGGTTATTGAATGCATGAGCTAATAGATGTTATTGCAACAATTATGAGAGGACATTAGACCTTCTTGACAATTCCCAGATAAGTTTAAGACCTCTATGTTTAATTATGCATTCTTGACCTGTAGATTACATGTCCTCAACATGTTTAACGAAATGACTGTCATGGTTAGGCTTCGTTAAGTCAAGTCCTTGATCAAATTTTGTATGAATAGATTTTTCCTGATGTCATTATCGATTCTACAAAGTCTCATTGAGTTCTGGGAGGTGGTCTGGAGGCTGACCTAGAATTAAATTAGGCTTAGAATTCAAGATTGCATGCTCTGAACTAGACATTTTAGATTGTAATTGCATGGATGCAGGTTTGTGCATGTTGGAAGCTTCCAACTGCGGGGAGGGCTTTTTGTGGAAGTGGTTGGGGACCCAAGTTAGAGAAAGGGTGTCTAGCTCAGGTTTTGGCCACCTAGGGTGGTTACCTAATGTCTGAGTGACCTATAACCCGTGTAGAATGTTATGAATTAGTTTGTCTTTCACAGTCGGCCCAACTTCCTTAATGGGACCTAAGAGGTAGGGTCATGTCATAGTAGCTCCTCCTCTCATGTTTACCCTGGCAGGCTGGTGAAACTGGGTAGATATGGGAGGGGTGGTTACAAAGCACTCATAAACCCCCCATTCTCACACACATAACTCATTTTCTGTAACACCATCCAAACATATCTACCCAAGCAACGAGCCAACTGAGGTAAACATGCGACGAGAGGCCACTATGATATGATTCGACCTCCTAAGTCACCTTAAGGAAGTGGAACCGACAGAAACACACCATACAGACATCCAACATCATCAACAAAACCCTCAGAACACAAGTCATCCACTCAGACAACCTGTCCCTGGATCCCACTAATGTCTTAGGTCTCTCGGTGCATGGTCGCTCTCATGCGATGGGAAAGGGAGCGACCAACAACATAAAGTTTCTCTCACATGACTGTCTGTTATCGATTGTGGACCAGAATTGTTAGTGCTATGCCAATGATTCTAGGATTTGAGCCACTTTTTCAGGCCTAGAGCATAGGTCACTGCCCAAAACTGATCCATCTCTTCAAATTAGTAAAGTAACATGGAAATGAAAGTACTAAAGAAAATACTTGTTCAAGACCTTAAATGGATCCCTACTAGCCATGAAAAGCATTTTGTCAAACATGTCATCGACATGTAATCTACAGGTGTAAATAACAAAGTTAAGTGTAGGGATATCATACTTATCTGAGAATCGATATGAACCATTGTTCCCTCATGCCATTTGCTGCATTATCATCTATTAGGTCATAGACACATTATCCATTAACATGCAAGTAAAAACATGTTGAGAGTCATACATAACTATTGTCATAAAATGTGCATATAACCAGCATAATATGAACATAAATACAATAAACATATCAGTCATCAAAACCATAAATACATCAGTACCTTTACACATGAAAATAAAGGCAATAGATTTCTCATTAATGAATGCAATGAACCAACCTGAGATGGGACTACCACGTTCCACCCAGCTGTAGAATGACTAAGCCAAATATCTCTTCATCCATTCACCCTCATGCCATATACTAAGCATGAATGTGGGATCTCATATAACACATCAATAAAAAATCATTTAGGGCTTCCAGAGGCCATCCACCTCAACCCATCAAACAGTGATTCCACCTCACGGTCAGACATCACAAAACCATCATCAGATTGGTCTTTATCCCAACCTTCCACGGATCTAGAGTGTTTGTTCCAACCCGGCTCCTAGGACTAGTAACTCAACCCATGAATGCTCCCAGGCTCCAGAGCATTTGTCCAACCAAGGCTCTAGGACTAGTAACTCAACCCACAACCATTGTCAGGCTCTAGAACGTTTGTCCAACCAAGCCTCCAGGACTAGTAACTCAACCCACCAAGGGCTCCAAAGCATTTGTCCAACCAATGCTATGGGACTAATAACTCAACCCAAGTTGTTACAGGGATCTAGAACATTTGTCCAACTAAGGTTACCGAACTAATAACTCAACCCAAGCCATTACAGGGCTCAAGAGCGTTTTTCCAACCAAGGTTCCAAGAATTAATAACTCAACCCAAGCTAAGGAACATGAGAACCAACCAAAACAAACGAAATCCATGGCTATCCAGGAAAGGGCAACGCTAGGCAAATCCAATTTCAACCTAGGAAATCCTCCATGCCAATGACAAATCATAATGAAGAAACCACATGCATGTTCCATTCATGCCAAAACGGGTGAGGAAAACATACATGAAACTCGGTACCTATGACCACAACTTCTATAGCTGTTGATCTGGATGCCCTCTTGCGCTTTCCTACTCTTCATTTGCCTTCTTGCTCCATGAATCCAAGTATGCCACACCCTCTAAGAGTGCTCCAAGAAAGCTCTAAGTCTCTAAGAGTATGAGAGAGAGAGAGAATAATGAGAGAGCTCCAAAACTGAACTAACCAAGCCTTTCCCATTGACCCTCAGAAGCCTTTTTATGAATGAGGCCTATATTTTCTTCATTTTCCATTATTTTCCTTCAATTTCCTCCTCGCATGCAACCTGTGACCTTTCACCTTATTTTTCTCCTAATTTCCATTATTTTCATAAATAAAATGCCAATAAATGCCTCATGCCTTTCCAAGGCCTTTGCCATTGCCTTTGTCAGTTTCCTTTAGCCATAATAAACCAAATCAACACCCATTAGGATGTTTCCCCCACCATTGAGCTTAGAATACATGTGCCATCGACCATGGTATTTATATATTTGACATGCAATTTTCACTAGGGCTATTACATTTTCCAAGTTTTGTATCGCCAATAGAAAACTTATATGCCTCCAATATAACACAAATTCATATGTTCCACATTTCACAGCAAATCCATTCTATGCAAAAATCTCACATATTAACATTAATATTTTAACAATAATTTCCATATGCACCAATCATTCTCCCACACAAACCCACTGTAAAAACCCCGCACAATGAAAATTAACAATTTTAATCATTATGTTCTCCCGCTACATACTTTGTACTCCGCATAGTAAAATATCCGCACAAAAAAACATAATAATATTTCCCCCCTACACATATCCCAACCTCCGTAAACATTCATACGATATATGATATATAATCAAGAAATGTGTAAAAATATTAGATTTGTTTGGGAAATCGACAAACATACCCCATCTTCCGCATAGTCAAAGCTCCGCATAACGAAACATAATATAATAATTATAATAGATTAAAATTAATAGTTTAACATTAATTTCCCCATGCACCCCATTCTCTCCAAAATACCTTGTCCTAACAAAATCTCCGCACAATAAAATCTCGCGGACAAACCATGTGTTACAAAAAGATTCAATTCTAACAACATTGCTTAGTGCAATAACACACTCTCAGAGCACTCATGAAACCCCTTGTTCCCTCGCACATATAATTTCACAAAAAATCAATTGCACACAAAAATCTCACGTATTAACATTAATAGTTTAACAATTCCCTATGCACCACCCCGCACATTGAAAATTAACAATACTAATCATTCTGAAAAGATTCATAGCTCCTCTATGCAACTACCTTCTCGCACATACTCTATATTCCGATTTGGAAATTTGTAAAAGTTTCTCCGCACAACAAGTTGTGTAGCTTTGCACAACGAAACATAATAATACCTCATCCATGTAAACATTTATATGATGCACGACTTGGAAATTTGTAAAAGTATCTTTGCATAACAAGATGTGTTCGCGCTACCCACCCACGCAAAAGAACTGTAACCGTGTTAGTTTTGTCATCATGGGGAAGAGCAATATGATAATATTGTCAATGTCAAAGCACTCACCAACACAATGACCACTCAAGGAATTAGTTTTTATTTTCTATTTTTAAATCAATTGTGAGGCACTGAGAAATACCAAGACTTGAGGAATTATGTCATATAAAAAGTTGTTAAGCCAATCATAAATTACAAATAAGATTTCTAGAAAATTAGAAAATTATTTTTGAATTCATGCAAAATAGAAAAATTCAACATGTTCTGAAACTTTTATTAAAATTAAAAAAAATAAAAATAGTACACCGCCAATACAATTTAGGCGAATATTATAGTTCGTAGTGAAACGCGAATTAATAACTACACTACACAAAATTAAAAATTAAAATAATATATTTTTTTTTTAATATTTATATAATTTCCTTAAATCCGACAATATGTTATTATTTATAAATTGTAAAAGTTATATATTTTAATTTGTTTGTGACGAGTAAAATTTATAAAACTAAATTTGATCACCAAGTAAAATTAATAATTATGCCATCTCAGCTTTCTTAAAATATCAAATTAAACAACCATACCATCATATATATATTTTATGCCATCTTAGATTTCTTAAAATATCAAATTAAACAACCATACGATCATATATAGCAATGTTTGGTAGGGTACCTTCTTTAATTTTTAACTAAACCAAATTTGCTTTTGTATTAATTTTGCATAGAATAAGGAGTTCCCTGCTTTTTAACAATTACACACCAAAAAAAATTCAAATTATAGTTAAAATTAAATGGAAAGGATTGGTAAAAACTCAACTTAAACAACAATAATCAAAACTTGGCTAATATTTTTTTTTACTAAATTCCAATGAAAAACTCCAAAACGTATTTAATAATAAAACAATACCATAATTTTATAAACAATATCAATAAAAATTAAACTTAACACTTAAACTTACCATGTGATCAATAATTAAATGCTCACATCAAAAAAAGTCTACAATTATCTTTATGTCTTCTTATTTATTTTCAATTTTAAAATAGTGTCAACTAAACCAACGATTAATTATGATAATTTTACAATTTCTTATATATTTATGTCACAACTATATTTCTTTTTTTTATCTCTTTAAAGACAGGGTAATTGGTAATTATTGATTAACGTCTACTAAGACCAATGTGGTCTATCGAACTTTAAGAAAAGATAGTCTAATTGACATTCTTCAAAATCTTGTTTCTATCATCAAGGAGCAGGGATAGAAGCATTCCATGATCGCTATAGTTGGGTTGGCTTAATAAGTCAAGAAGATTGGAGGCGTGACTGATGATAGGGAATTGAGTGACTAATGACAGGGAATTGAGAGCGGATAAGGGCAAGAGCTGGGTAGTCTAAAAGGAAGTGTTTTTCAACTTCCACCTTCTTAGTATCACAAATCTGACAAATTCTATTGTACGAGGGAGTCTTGGGAGTAGACCACTGTTCGGTCTCACTCTGAAGCTCATGAGAGTTAGTTCTAATCCTAGCGATCTTAATTATCTTCTTAGTGCTAGTCAACATAGAGAGATAAGTTTGGTTATCAAGGGTGGCATTGATCACCTCCTTATAGTACCTTAGCTTCCTTTTACCCTCCAGCTCCTTAGCATCCCACATCTTGTCCTTAAAACTGGAGGTAATAGTATCTTTGATACTATCCTTACTTCCCATGATGATCTCCTCCTTAATCCCCCAAAGGTTGAGCCAAGACTGAGCATCCTGACGCCACCCGCCCTTGAGGGGCAAGTGGGGGTTTTGACTAAAGTTAGAAGCAATTTTTGGAAGCCTCTTGGATTCCATATTGTGAAATTCGAGATATCTAAACATAATCACACTTTCAATGGGAATATCTACAAAAAAAAAATATTAATAAAAATCAAATTTAATTAAATATATTTGTAAATAATAATGTAAAAACAAATCTTTATATTAAACATTAACCATATAAAAAATTTTTTTTAATTTTTAAAAATAATTATTTTTAAAATTTAGTGGGCGCCCAGTTTTTAGCTTTGCAACCCTAATGGAGAGGCAGCAATGAGCTAAACTTAACCGCGATCCCAAAAAACCTGACGACATCTGCAAAGCTGCAAACCAAGAGAGCGGGAACCAGGTCGAAATGACAGAGGAGGAAGGGGGGGGAGGGGGGGAGAGATCCCCTCCTACCGATATGCGGCAGCAGGGGATTCCCGCCAGAATACAAGTAATCTGAAACAAGCAAGAGATACCAAAAAAATGTCAGGACCTATCCTCGAGGTGAGATGGCAGACAGGCAGCAGAGGAAAATGTTTACCATGTGTGATGGAGAAACCGAGATTCCGATGAAAAAACTAGAGTGATACAGAAGTTACATGAAAGGCCACGTGCTAATATGTAAGTTCATCGAAGTCTGGTCGACGGAAAAAGACCTCACCAAATGGATACAACAAAAATGGCAGCCCATAGGTCATATCGAGCTCAAACTGGGAGCTAGAGGCTTCTTCAGGGTAATAATCTTGAACCTGCAAGACAAAGAAAAAGTATTTGAAAATGGTCCTTACTTTCATTATAATGTTGGTTTGTTTATGAGATAATGGGAAGAATGCTATGACCCAGACAAGGAAAATTTTCTGGTAGCCCCGGTTTGGGTCAAGTTATTCAGTCTCCCAATGGATTTCTAGGACCTAGAAATATTGGAGGGCATTAGAAATACGATAGGTAGATTTTTCAAAATAGCAAAAACGACAAAAAAAGGAATATACACTTCATATGCGAGAATATGTGTATACATGAACATAGTTGAACCTATAACAAACTCAGTGGAACTAGAATACCATGAAGAGGTATGGTAGCAAACTCTACACTATGAACACATCGCATTTAGATGTCGAATATGTCATGAGTATGGTCACCTATTTAAGGAGTGTCCAATGAACCTAGAGGAGGGAGAGAACATGAACAAACAACAGAGGAAACATCAAGAATATAAGGAAGGGTTTCCAGAAGTGAAAAGCAAGAGAAGACAAGCAAAAGAAAACCCCAACACAGGGAAAATAGAATATCAAGCTCAGATGAGCAGAAAAAATAACTTTGAAGTGCTTCAGGGAGAAGAAGAAGAATAAAATGAGGCCCAAACTATGGACTATCAGGAAAAAGGAAAGGAAAGCAGTTTGAGTCAAGGCAAGCCAAACCCCAAGAGGAAAGCCCAAAGAGAGTTGGCAGAGAAAGAGGAGAAGGAAGACAGCGAGAAGGTGGAAAACACCACAATGGAAATCGACCCAAGCAAGGGAGAGGAATTAAGCATGGAAGAAGAGGTGTTGAGGAAACTGTTAAATGAATGGAGACACCTAGATGAAAGATTTATACCAGAAGACCAAAAAAGACTATACAAAGAAACATTCCAATAGTATCAAGCTAAACAGGTGTAGGGACAGGTGGAGATGGCAGAACAATTGGGGATGCATCAGGACAACTCCCAAGAATACTCAAATAAAATGAAAGGAGGAAAGAAAAGAGGCCAAAGAAACCTACAGGAATCTATACAGATTATGGGAGAAATGTTGGTTTATATAAGTAGGGTGGTACCGCTATCAACGGTATACCAACAAATAAACAAAGTAACCCAATGATAATTACATCTTGGAATATAAGAGGCCTCAATAGTAGAGGAAAACAGAGACATTTAACTGAGAGACTAAGAGAAGAAAAGCCTCAACTCATGCTGCTACAAGAAACGAAAATTACAAGAGGGACAATGGAAAATATATTATGCAAAATAAAACTAAGGTATGAATGCATGACCATAAATGCGAGAGGTAGCGCGGGTGGAATAGCAATACTGTGGAACCCAGCAGAGATCACAGTGGACTACTGGATAGGTATGAAGAGAATCCTCACAGGGCGGTTTCGTTTGATAGGAAATAGAGAATGGTTCCTAGTCTCTATAGTATATGGCCCTCACATTCCAATGGAAAAGGAAAATTCCCTCCAACAAATAAAGAAGCTTAGCCAGCTACACAATGAAAAACTTTGGCTGGTAGCAGGCGACTTCAATTTAATATCAACAATAGAGGAGAAAAAAGGGGGATTGCGAAGGGAAGAGTCGGAAATGGAGAAATTCATAGATTTACAAGAAGAACTAAAATTGGTGGACATCCCAACCATAAATGGAAAATATACGTGGAATAATAGAAGGGAAGGGAGCAGACAAATAGCCTCTCGACTGGATAGATTCTTAGCAACAGAACTCTTCATTAGCAAAGATATATTCTATGAAGCATCAATTCTTCTGTGTGTAGGGTCGAACCACTGGCCTATTAAAATCGAAGTAGAAATGAATCAAGGAAACCAAAATAGACCCTTTAGGTTTCAGGCATTTTGGCTAAGAGAACCGACCCTACTAGATAAAATGAAGGAGTGGTGGAATGAGAGTGAGATAGTAGGGAGAAACTTGATGCACACCTTTCAACTCAGACTAAAAGATCTAAAAGGAAAAATAAAAAAATGGAATAAGGAAGATTTCGGAAACATACAGAAGGAACAAGAGTTAATCCAAACAAAGATGAAGGAAGTACAACAACAAATAATCAATGAAGGTAGAAGTGAAGGGCTAGCAGAGGAGGAAGGGCATCTGATTAATAAAATTGAGGAAAGAAGACAACAAGAAGAAATACTATGTAAACAGAAATCAAGAATCCAATGGTTAAAGGAAGGAGAAAGAAACACAAGGTTTTTTCACAAAGCAATGATCTATCATAGGCAACAGAATAGGATCTTCTCCCTAGTAGATCAGCGAGGCAATCGTCTTACCCAAAAGGAAGATGGAGAATCTGCAAGTACAACACTTCAAAGAGCTGCTGACAGAACCAAACATAAGAAGGGAGGAGAACATAAACAAAATCATACGACACATCCCTAACCTAGTGAGAAAAGACCAGAACATGGCCCTATTAAGATAAATATCCAAAACAGAGGTAGAAGAAGTCATTAGGAATATGGCGAGAAACAAAGTACCAGGCCCAGATGGATTCATAGCTGAATTCTTCCAGGCGACATCACCATTCTTAGGCGAAGACATAATGAAGTTAGTGGAGGAGTCCAGGTGCACCAAAAGAATGCACCCAGCCCTAAACTCCACATTTATGGCCCTGATCCCGAAGACAGATCATTCGGAAGAACTGCAAGGGTTCAGACCAATAGCAATTTGTAATATCATATAAACAATTATGGCTACAATTATGGTAAATCATTTAAAACCTATACTACCTAGGTTGATATCTTAGGAACATACAAGGGTTTTCAAAGGAAGACAAATAACAGATGGCATAGTGGTGGCACAAGAGGCAATTCATTCATTAAAAAAAACAAAAACCAAAGGAATGTTGATTAAATTGGATTTGGCAAAAGCCTATGATAGATTGAATTGAGATTATTTATAAGGAATATTGAAGGCATTCGACTTTGATGCAAGATGGATAAGCTAGATAATGTCGATGGTAACAATGCTAGTTTTGTCAATTCTTCTTAACGGATCTCCCACAGAGGCGTTTAACGCAACTCGAGGACTCGGGCAAGATGATCCATGTTCCTCTTTCTTATTTATCTTGGCAGCGGAAGGCCTTGGAAGGTACATAAAGGAGAAATTTCAAAGTGAATAGTGTATTGGCCTCATATTATGGGGGAATGATCCACCATTAACTCACCATCAATTTGTAGATGACATAATGATGTATGGACATGCATCGCTCAAGGAAGCCAGGAAAATTATGGAAATTCTCTTAGGCTTCACTAGTGCTTTAGGGATGACAATAAACAAAGATAAGTCTGATATATTTTTCTTCAACACAACAACACCCTCACAAGCCTTCTTAGCAAGAGTAATGGGATTTAGAATAGGAAATTTCTGCACGAAATACTTAGGAGTCTAACTAAATGACCAGAAAAACATAGTGGCAAACTGGAAACCCCTGCTAGGAAAAATCCCAAGAAAGATGTAGAACTGGACATTCAGGACACTAAATATGCCAAGTTGTGTAATATTACTAAGATCAATATTACAATCTATCCTGATATACCAACTCACTAGTCAAGCAACTCCCAAAACAGTATGCCAAAAGATGATAGACATCTTCAAAAAAAAATTATGGCAAGGGCCTAGAACGAAAAAAAAATGGGTTCTTCTATCATGGAACTGGCTCAGCAAACCCTTAAAAGAAGGAGGCCTAAGACTCTGAGATCCCTAATACTGAATCAGGTCATGGGGGCAAAGTTATGGTGGAGATGGATCCAGGGAGGGGTAGACCTATGGAAACAGCTATGGGAGAGGAAGTATGACATGCCTAGGTCACTAGAGGGAAAGCTGAGACTCCAAGACAACAAGAAAGGTTCAGCAATATGGAACCTAGCTGTAGATAACAGAAATTTGATAAGCAACCATAGATTCTGGGAAATCAGAGGAGGTGACAAAGCCAATTTCTAGGAAGAAGCATGGCATCAGAGAGAAAAAATAAACAGTAAGCCTCAGCTAGAAGAAGTTGACCAATATACCAACATCCATGGGGAAAAATAGTTAAAAACTTCTGGTGCATAGATCCTGGAGGATACTAGAGAAAGTGGAAACAAAAACAAGACTGACCAGATGCACCAGAAACACCCCAGTGGAAGCTATACGAAAATGACATGGCAACCAGGAAAATAGCAAAAACAAAAGGGCCGGACATACTAAGATGGGGTTTTAGGATTAAAGGGATGTTCACAATTAAAGAGGGTTAGCAACTACAAGCAGAACATCTCAGGCATCAAGAGACAAATATCTGGGAAAGCATATCACAAGAAAAAACATGGCCGAAGGTCGCTTTCTTCATGTGGATCCTACGCCATGGGCATGCACTTAAATGGGATCAAATACAAAAAAAGGGTTGCAAGGACCCTCGATATTATACTTATGTCGAGAACAAGTAGAAACAATGGAACACATGACCAATACATGCAGATACAGTGATAACCTGTGGAAACATCATAATCAACTATTCGAAGCTAGTGATATGAATCCAAACAACATGAAGACAACAATAGATAATTAGCATAAAAAGCCTTACCAAAATACAATCCTAAACCGAGCCTGGAGAATTTCTCTAGGGTTCGTCTTGTGGGCAATATGGAAGGAAAGAAATAACCTGATCTTCAAAGAAGAAAGAAGAACAAAAGTAGAAAAATGAAATCAGATAATCCAAAATATAAGAGAGACACTAGCAGAGAAATGGTATGAGGAAGATTGGAAAAGCAACCCACAGGAAGAAAGAATAATGAAAAGCCTGAAGTTGAAACCTAGTATGCTGAACACATCTTCGTGGAATCACCATACCTCTAATGGAGAGGATGCAAATCACTATAAATGGCATCAGAAAGAATTTATCAAACTTAATTTCGATGGTGCTGCCAAAGGAAACCCTGGAGTGGCGGGGACAGGAGGATTATTCAGAGATGACAAGGGGGAAACACTCAGAGTCTATGCCATGGACTGTACAAATGTGACCAACAATGAAGCAGAGCTTCATGCTCTGAAAAGGAGACTGGAAATTACGTTAAGAGATTGATTCCAAAGACTACAGGTAGAAGGAGATTCAAAAATGGCGATAGAAATGGTGAAGAAGCTACAACGAGGAACACACTGGGAAAAAATCAGTTAAAGATGGAGAACTTCTTGGCTGGTCCAAGAGATCAGCAAGCTAATTCGACAGATAGGGTACATTATCCCAACACATGTCCGAAGGATGGACAATGTGGCAACAGACAATCCGACAAACTGGGGATGCAGCCAGGTAGGTAGAAACCTAGATATAGAAGCAGAAGAGCTATCACAAATGGAGGAAATGAAGAAACTAGTGGAAATACTAGAAAAAGACAAGGAGCACGAGGAGAACCCCCGATTGAGGTATAGCAAAACAGAGGAGGTGAGCTAGCAGAGATGGGAAGTGGATATGTCAGACATCGTCCACACGAACGCAAGGACAAGGATCACTTCAGGAAGTGGAGGGAGAGGAGAATGGGAAGGGGATGTGGAAGAACAGGGCAGGGAAGGAGCAAGCCCCAAGAGGAGGCAAGTGGAGCCAACAAGGGAAGACAACAAGGAAGGCAGGGGAGCCAGTGGGAGAGCGGGCAGAATGATGCCAACAAGTGGCAGGGAAATGAAGGAGGACTCACGGCAAGAGTAGCCGGAGGCATGCGTGAGTTAATGAGAGCCAGAGCAGGAAGGAATGGAGGGCCATCATCCCGAGGGGAAGGCATGGGGAAAAGGGTGGCGAGTAAATGTGATGGACAGGTGGTAGGTACATTGGAGGGCAGAAGGGAAAGGGGAATAAAACAAATGGGCAGAGAGTTAGTTGGTAGTTACATGCAGAAGGCGAGAACGAGAGTAGGAGCAGAGAAAGGTGGTATACGGAGGAAGATGACGCAACCCGGGGAAAGCAACAGCGCCAACTCTAGTAGATGGTATGTTCTTCTCCATTTCCTAAACCTCAAAAGTATAGTGATGTTAAATTCTATAGTCTTAGGGAAGGAGACTGGGAAAGGTATGGACTCTGAAAGAGTCGAAACCAGGATCTCCTGGAACACCACCAGGGTCGAGAATGTAGATAAAAGAATGAGAGTAGAAATAATCAAAACTCTGGCTCTGAAGAAGATGCATAGAGAGAAAGGAGGAATCCAGGGAGAGAAGAGTGAACCTAGTAAGGGAGTAGGTTTGAGGAATCCCGCTCCAGCCAAGTGGAGCCTGAGGCTCGGAGGAGATGTCATAAGTATCTGGAATAGAGAGGAATCCACCCTAGAGACCTCAAGAGATGAGACACAAGATAACGTGGCCCTTGAGAAACCTACTTAGAATTTCTTGAGCAAAAACGAGAGAAAAACTAGAGTTTCAATTAGAGCAAAGAATGTAGAGGAGAGCGAGAAGGGAATAAAATTACCTGGTGCAGTGCAGAACAGGGCCATGGTCTGTCCATTTTGTTCCCCTGGTAGGCTTTCTGTGGTTAAATTTCCTTGCGGTGTCCAGAACAGAAATACAATCCCCCTTAGTGGCTTCCCCATGAGGTTGTCTTTGTCGAACCTTCCGGGAGATGACTGACGGAGTGAGACTAACCGGAGAAAAGAAGAAGTGAGGGTCAGGAAAGAGCAAAACCAAGAGATGGTAGTGGGGAAAGATGAAGGGAATTCTATGAAAACTCAGGCTGACTGGTCTTGAGTGGGACACCAAACATGGCTCAATTAATTGTAAAATTGATTGGGTGTTATACCAACAGAATACTGATACTCTTCATGGTTATGTTATAGGTTTAATCATAATCTCCATCCAGTACAGTGTGAAGGCAAGAAAATGGGGAGAAGCCAACAACAACATTGACAACGACAGAATGGGAAGAGATGGAAAAGAAGCAACTAAGGGAAATAGAGGTACAGGTAAAAAGAAAGCCGGAGAGGGGGGGGGGGGGGGGGGGAGAGGCGGAGGGTGGGAAGCTCCAATAGAGAACAACGTAAGAGAGGGAGAAAGACAGGATGTGAGCATATGAAGACCCTCATTGACGCATAAATGGTAGGGAATCCACCTGAGGTCAGAGCACAAATAGCGGGTTGGGAGTGAGAATTAAATGACAGTTTTACAACCAATACATTCTCATGGAAGAATGGGAAGACATGGTTCAAGACACAGGCAACATCCACGGACGACACACACTCTTTAGACAAACGATCCAACAATACTGGGTCATGAAGAATGTTTTGGCCCAGGCCATGACTCCCAACAAAGAACAGGCAGCAAGTAAAGGTCCGGAGGCACAAGAGGACACCAAAGAGAAAGATCCCATGAGAGCAGAGCTACTTAGGGAGATAGCGGCAATTCAGATACAAACTTATCGAAACAACCTAGCACTGGGAAGGATTGAACAAAATCTGCAGGATATGAAGAGAAGCGAGATGCTGGGTTCCAGTGCCAAAGACCCAGCCCCCGTGATTTCCTCGAACAAGGAGTAAAACAATGATCCAAATAAATTTTGTTTCTATTTCATGACGAATAAGCTAATGTTGTTAGGTTGATAGAGAAAGACTTATACAAATTTTGGGCACCTTTTAAAGCTGATAGTTGGCCAACCTGGTTTCCTACGAGCAAGTTGAGGTCACCTAGAACAAATAGAAAAACTTGATTTTGACCGGTTAATATAAATAACGAAAGCACTACCAAGTTCACAAAAAAAAATAAAAATTTATAATTTTTTAAATTTTATATATATACTTACTACTTTTACTTTAAATAATTTTCAAATTTCAAAAACCTTTAAAATCCAAAAGAGTAAACTATAACATACAAAATCAATTTAACATAATTTTTATTATATTTAAATTTCAATATATATACTTACTTTTACTTTCAATAAATTTTTCAAAAATTTCAAAAGTTTAAATTCAGAGTAAAACATATATTACATAATTTAACCGTTTAGGCATTTTCATTATTTATTAATATTTGAATATAATTTTAAAATTTCACTAAATAATTAATTTTTTTATAAAATAAAATTTATTTTATTATTTTTATTAACATATTTGTTCAATTAATTATAATTATTATAATGTAAATTAACTTTTCTCGTCAATTTAAAAAACAAAAAAAAACTGACTAATTTTTCACCGAAACGTTTTCCGCCGTTGAATATCTTGTCCGTTAGGAGGCAAGATATCGATAGCCATCCTGCCACAAGGGGACTCGATATTTATACCTATATTCTCGCCAGGCTACTCTAGCGCCGGGACATGTCAATGGCACCCATACGATCAATACCACAGGAATTAGGATTGCAGGATCTTCTCCGCCGTTGTGTTAGAAGCCAATAAGCGTTCACCTTAGGGTTGACATTAGCAAACCCGGACAAATTTGAGCTCTCATTCTTTCACACCCGCGAGGACCAAAAAATAAATCATCCACTTCTTAAAAGATGAAACGTTATAAAACAATTTATATTTCAATTGAAAAATGTATGTTAAATATTTTTTTTTTATAAAAAAATTGAAAATTTAAATAGTGGCTATATTAAAACATATTTAATAGAACTTAGTAAATAAGTAAATGTTTTTCTCAAACTCTATTAGAAAAAAGTAAAACATACATTATTTCTATTTATTGGATGATCTTTAAAAATATTTGGATTTAAATCGTTGAAAATATAAATCTACTTTCCAAATGTAAAAAAGACTTTCTAATTTTCATTTGTTTCCATACATCATAAATAACATTCCGATCTACTTTATTTAGGTTATAAGGAGCACTAAGAGATAGAGACATTAGCATATCTAGTGTCTCCAATGAAAATCTTGACATATCATCGTTTTTTATAACCTCTTTCACACATTGTTGTGATTGTTGGGATAGCGAGAATAGCTTGCCATAATTGCATCAAATAAGGAAAGTTCATGTAAATTTTTATATGCCTAGTTGTCATAGCTATGTTTAGCCACCTATAGGTCTCTTATATTGTTATATAATGGAGGCTCCTTTGCATATTTCACAAGAATATGAGTAATATCAAATACTCTTATAAAAGAAAGATAGATGATTTGATTTCCTTGGATTCAAATTTTTTTAGTAACTTTGTAATGCCATTACTGATCACACCCATAATCCATGACTAACTATTTTGGTTTTTAGCAAAGTGAAGAGTGGAAAAAAAATTTACAAGAGAAATGTCATTATAATGATTGAAGGATTTTGAACACATTAAATGTGGAAATTAAACATCATGCAAATTATCATATCAACAAGAATAAAAACACACTTAACACATGAATACAATTGGAGATTAAAAAAGATAAAGTATCCAAACTTCTATTAGAAATAACACTTTAAATATGTCAATATGTGATAGGATTTGTAACTAGAAGTTTGTGATGGAGTTTATAGTGTGGAAAGATACACATATTAAAGAATATCAAGAAATAGATCAAAACCAATCAAAAAAGAGATGAATTTAGTCTTTAAATATCATAAGAATCTTAAATCTTTTTCATGATTGATATCTATCTTTAGGATCTGTGACTACAAGTTTGTGATGGAGTTTAAAGTGTGGAAAGATACACATATTAAAGAATATCAAGAAATAGATGAAAACCAATCAGAAAAAAGATGAATTTAGTTTTTAAATATCATAAAAATCTTAAATCTTTTTCATGATTGATATCCATCTTTATAGATACAATGTTTTTTTAACATTTAAAAATAAAATTAAAGAGTTGAAAATGTAACATTTATTTTCAAATGTTATAATATTTTTTCATATATAACTAATAATTTGAAAAATTAACCATTTACAAATAACGAATTATTCTTTTAAAACAATTGGAAGCCTTAAAGTATTTACAAATAACAAATTATTCTTTTAAAACCATTGGAAGCCTTAAAGTAAGTTAGGAAGGATTCAACTTTTTAAAAAGTTGGGGAGGATTCAATTTTGTCATAGCTGCTACCATGGCCCTCATACAGAAGGACACTCCCTTACCTTAACACGCAAGCTTTATAAATTGCAAGTTTATTCGTGAAATCCCTTTCGGATTAGAGTCGTACTGGACAAACCACTTCTTCATTCTCTTGACTTTCTGACTCTATACCCACCTAAAGGTCTGACAGCCTGACGTGGCATGACATGGATGGCAGATCTAACCCACAGGATACCCATCATTATCCACATTCATTTGTAATGATTGGTATTAGGAATCTTTTATGAGGGCCCTCTTTCACACTGCCATAAACTTGTTTGTGGTTACGACGAGTTCAGGAATTCTTACCAACTGAATTGGCACCCTTTTATGAGGACTCACAGCATAATTGATCGGCAAGAGCTAACCAGCTTGTTATAGGGCATTAAATGATTGGTTAGCTGCATGCTCTTTAACTTTATAACACAATCACACGCATAACGAGATAAATGAAAAATAATAAGGTGTGTTATAAAGTTAAAAGGCATGCAGCTAACCAGTGATTTAATACCTTATAGCACGCTGATTAGCTCTTCCCCAATTGACGGGGTAAGAAGTTATACCAACACGCTTTAGATTCATGAAATATAAACTAACACACTATGGTCTCATTGCTTCGAGTGTGCTGGCGGGCCTAAAGAAATGAGAGCTTCGTTTTTCAAGCTGGAAAACCAAACTCAGTGAAAACTTCTCTTTTGTGATTTTTTTTTTTTTTTTTTTTTTTTTTTCCGAATTATCTGATTACACTGATATGATTATTGAAATGTAATTTTCGAATCTCTGGTAAATGATAATAATCAAATTATTACTTCATTGTTTTTTCAAAAGTAAAAACAAATTCCGTTCGCAAAAATATATATAATTATCATAAAATAAATTATTAAAAATATAAAATATTAATTATTTTTAAATAGTAATAAAAAAGGAAAACATTTAAAATTTTACTATATGCGGGGAAGGGACATATGGGATGTAATTAAAAATATCATTGTATAAAAAAGAAAAAATAGATAATGTTATTTCAAATCTTAATCCAATTACTTTATATGGAAAAGGAATATATTGAATAAATACAAATTTGTAGGGAAAACTTTAAAACATTTAATTTAATTATACAACAGCTTTATCACATCATATGAAAATAATAAAATATATAGTCTTACCAAATTTTAAATGTATATGATGATAAGAAAGTAACAAAATTATCCTATCAAAAAATAAAAAAATATAATATAATATCATTAATTAATTAATTATTAACAATATAAATATATATATATATATATAAAATAAAGTGTTATCTGTTTATAATAAATGTAATATAGATAATATTAAAAATTGCAAAATTAGTATTGATGTATTTTTTTTCATATTATTTTAAAGATGAAAATAAATAAAACAAGCAATATTTAAATTTAAATTTTATGAGGTGTAGAGAAGTTGGTGAGAAGATATTTTGTTAATATATTTTATGGTGAAAAAATGGTTGGATTTTAATGTTGTGAGAGGATGGGTTGATGTAGCTCAAGAGAAACAAGTTAAAAGAAATAATAATAATTGTGTTGAGGGAAGATGTGTACGATTAAGATGTTAGAAGTTAGATGTAAACACTTTTTAAATTAATTTTTTTTGTATTTCAATTTTGTTTTTACTAATAAAATTATGAA